>CAODLS011682875.1:0-13121 GCA_948243855.1 Flueggea neowawraea | reverse complement strand
TATATATATATATATATATATATATCTTACAATATCAGAAGGTACGTTTTCATTTTTAATATGAACTATTGCAATTTTCACTTTTTTGTTTTCATTTTAAAATCCAATGTCAATGTTTAGTACATTTAAGACTTACATTTTATTGTTCTAAATGTAGATTTTAAAACACTTCCTACTCACAATTTAAGCGTATTGAAGAACTTCAAATCTCAGAAAAAGAATTATGCATACAAGCTTTGGTTTAATGTAATTTTCAATTTATGTTTGAAACACTTTTTTTAATATGTCATAATTCTGTTTATTTAATAAATAATAATTTAGTTATACAATCCATAAAAGATTTTAAAATATTTATCAAAACAACATTCATATGCGTTGCACGTGTCTACAAAGGTAGTCCCCATAAATATTCTATAATTGGGTTCATAACATATATTTACTGGACACAGCCTAGCCTAAGAAATAAAATAGTTGAACACAAAGGATAAAAAGGTTCAAGTCTAGTCAGTTCGATGAAAATTCGCCAAAACTCTACCTAAAACATTTAAACAATAGCACAGTGCAGACATACCCATCTTAATAATGCCAACAGTCTGTTGGAGAATTTTGGTATATGTTTTGGATAGCCTTTGTAGAGCGAAAGTGACTTTGAAATGAAAGCGAGAAATAAACACCAAGAATTTATAGTGGTTCGGTCAATCTTGCATACGCCCACTACATAAATCTCACTTAAGCTTTTGACTATCTCGATGATTGATTGCGGCTCAATTCAAACAAGATCAATACAATGAGGTTGATTACAACTCAACACTTCTAAGGCCTACAACGTTGTTTTATACTTAGGTTCATAACAAACCTTTCTCAATGTTGTTTTACTTAGGTTCACAACAAACCTCTACAATGTTGTTTTCTATAGGCTTACAACAAACTTATCTCACACTTTCAAAGTGTATAAAAAGAGTTTACAAAAGTTGTAGCTCTATGCTAGAGTTAAATGTATGCTTAAATCTTGATCTCTAGTTTGATTTGGTGTTTTTGATGGTTGGAATTGGTAGAAGTACTAGCACAATGTTTACATATGTGGTTCCACCTCATTTCCGCATTCTCTTTATGTATTTATAGCCATTCAATTCAATATGACCATTGGGGTGAGAATATGATTATTGGAGTACATTTCTTTCCGTTGCAACTTTCTGGAATGATGCTTTACTCGAGTGATCTAATGCTTGTATTACTCGAATGACATTCTTTATTACTCGAGTGATATTGCCTTACTCGAGTGATATTTCTTTATTACTCGAGTGATATTTCTTTATTAATAGCGTAACACCTAAAACTCTTTCTTACTCGAGTGACACATTGATTTACTCGAGTGAGCCGATAGAGATCATATTTAAATGCTCAAGAATCGAACTCAATTTTTTCCATCATCAAAACATAAAAGGATCTTAATGTTGATCACACATGATCAAACAATCTCCCCCTTTTTTATGATAGCGCTACATCAAAGACAACAACATTGATCAAGGATTTCATCCTTGTCATTTGGTTAGCATCATGCAAATGTGGAAAAAAAAAATTCTACCCTCGCAAATAGATATATAAGCATATTCAACATTCTCCCCTTTTTGTGATCATCAAAAAGATTAAGCAATGATAAATAATTTTCACTCCCTCTTTCAAAAATAATTTGTGCATATAACAATGTAGTATCTCCCCCTATTTGTTTCAAACCAATGCACATATTTAAATCAACATATTCAAAATATCATGCAAATAATAATAATCAAATAAGAAATAAAAATTGCATGAAATTTAAAAGAACGAGATTGTAGAAGTACTTAATATGCTGAAAGACATACATTGGCCGATGGATCACCATCATCGCTTGAAGAAGAGCTATAACCTCTTCTTTTATTTTTCTTCTTCAATCTCTCCATCTCCTTTTGTTGCTTCTTTTTTTTCAACAACTTTTCATAAGTTGTTGTCCTTTTGGAATAGTATTTCTCCTCTTCATCCAAGCTCGTTTCTCCCTCACTCTCATCTTTTAAAAAATGAGTGGGAGCTTTCAATGCCTTGTCATGCTTAGGTTTTCCACTTCCAGTCCTTAACACAATCTCATAGTTAATAAGTGAACCAACTAGAGCACTAAACTCTAATAAGTTCAAATCTTTGGACTTCATGATGACGATGATCGTTGCATTCTATTCTTGAGGCAAAGACCTCAAGATCTTCTTCACCTTATCGCTACTAGAGATTGATCTTCGAAATGAGGCGAGACCATCTGTAATATTTGCAAAGCGATCAAGCATATTGTTAATGCTTTCATCATTTCTCATCATGAACAACTCATAGTCATGTAGAAGCATATTGATCTTGATTTCTTTGACTTGAGTTGTGCCTTCATAAGTAACCTCTAGCATTTCTCATATCTCCTTGGAATTCTCACAATATAAAATTCGATTGAACTATTCGGGTAGTTGAGTAACCGTTGAGTTTATACTAAGAGACTTCCAATCTTCATCTTTGAAGTATTTATACTCCTTAGGAGTTCCATCTTCATTCTTGGGAATTATAGGACCAAGAACAATCACTTTCCAAATCTTTATATTGTAAGCTTGAATAAAAATAGACATTTTCTTCTTCCATAAATTAAAATTTGAACCAACAAAGTAAGGAGGAGAGTTAGGAGAAGAACCGGAACACTTGGAGTAGAAGGACCGAAATCCATTTTGTTGATGCGGATCTTTGCTCCAAGTATGTTAAGCCCTTTTGTTGGAGACCTGCTCAGATACCACTTGTTGGAGAATTTCGGTTTATGCTTTGGATAACGTTTGTAGAACGGAAGGGACATTGAAATGAAAGTGAGAAATAAACATCAAGAATTTATAGTGGTTCAGTCAACCTTGCCTACGTCCGCTACCTAAGTCTCACTTAGGCTTTTCATTGTCTCGATGATTGATTACGGTTCAATCCAACAAGGCCAATACAACGAGGTTGATTACGACTCAAGACCTCCAAGGCCTACAATGTTGTTTTATACTTAGGTTCACAACAAACATTTCTCAATATTGTTTTACTTAGGTTCACAACAAACCTCTACAATGTTATTTTCTATAGGCTTACAACAAACCTATCTCACACTCTCAAAGTGTATAAAAAAAGTTTACAAAAATTGTAGCTCTATGCCAGAGTTGAATGTATGAGATTGATTCTTGATCTCTAGATTGATTTGGTGTTTTTTATGGTTGGAATTGATAGAAGTACTAGCACGATGTTTGTATATGTCGTTCCACACCATTTTTGCATTCTCTTTATGTATTTGCAGCCATTCAATTCAATATGATCGTTGGAGGTGAGAATATGAACGTTGGAGTGCATTTCTATCCATTGCAGCTTTCTGGAATGATACTTTACTCGAGTGACAATATTTCTTTACTCGAGTGATCTGATGCTTGTATTACTCGAATGATATTTCTTTATTAACAGTGTAACACTTGGAACTCTTTCTTACTCGAGTGACACATTAATTTACTCGAGCGAGCCGATAAAGATCATGTTTAAATGCTCAAGAATCTAACTCAATTTTGTTCATCATCAAAATATAAAGGGATCTTAATATTGATCACGCATGATCCAACACAGCCTTAAAACCACTGTCGTTTATTGTATCTCACTTCGTTTGGATACAACCATACACAAGACACTTCGACCAAGAAGGAACAATATTTAGCATAACCTGCAAAGTGCTAAGCCTTCTTGAAGTAGCAATCAGTTCGTTTTGGGCCATTTAGTATGCTAGAAATCAAGTGGCTTTAAAGATACGTTCATCTCAGTTTTTGCTACCATCAGATATATCCTTCGGGCCACTAGAGAATGCAACCTATTCAAGATGGGGCATATGAGTAATGTATAGCAAGAGTTACTTATTCTTCGCAGATTGGGTATTGTGCCTATTCATTCTAAGGCTCCTAGTATTGTCTCAGTCAACTGGTACCCTTTTCTTTCCTTCTTGGAATACAATAAACATGGATGGTACATTCATGAGTACCCTTGGCATGGGTGGTGCAGGTGGAGTATTTCAGACCTATAGAGGCTTTGTTAAAGGGTGTTTTGTTGTGCCTTGGTCTAACTATTTTTCTTTTGAAGCCTAATTGTATGCAATAATTTATGCAGTTAATAGAGCCCACTTCTTTGGTTGCCATTGCATTTGGATTGAGAGTGATTCTTCCTATTTGGTTAATCTATTGAGGGAACAGAGTTTTTTAGTGCCTTGGAAATTTTCTACATGATTGGTTTCATTGTCTTAGCCAACTGTCAGATATGGAGTTCATGGTTTCGCATATATACAGAGAAGGAAATAATGTGGCTGTCAGATTATCTAAGGAAGCTCTTCGCACTAGAGTTGAGCAATGGTGGTTCACTTCCCAAGATTTTGGTTCTTCATTGGTCAAATATTTTTGTTTTAATTAAGTCTGCTCTATTCTTTTCAATTCATGTTGCTCATTGTTTGAGCTGTTACACTATTATTGGACTTTTTTAAACAGCGGATTGGCCCTTCTATTGGGATGTATCTTCATTTTGTAACTCTTCTCTTTTTTTATTAATAAATTTGAGCTCATGAACATGAAGAGGTCACATGGGAGGTGTCAATTTAATTGGGATGTTCCTGTTACAGTCATTGATTCCTGAGTTTCATACCTTTATTTAAAAAAATATACAATTTAAATTTTTATTAAATTCTTCCCTTTTTTTAGTTGAACCCTCAAACAAAAAATTCCATTATTTTTGGTCATTGGTCCCTTTAAATAAAGTTCATATAAGAAAATTATTTATTTTTCCTCTCATCTCTTTCTCCCTCATTGTTTCCTCTCCCCTTTTTCCTTCAAAGTTTTTAAATAAAAGGAATTAGAAAAATGGCACTATATTCTCATAATATGCTAAAAAAGCGATTAATAAAGGATAAATAAACGAACCAAATTAGGTATTCTGAAAATAAGATATGCGATAAAGTTTAAACAAATTGTTAAGAAATACAATACAATTATACTAATATGAACAATCCTTATAGAAAATGAATAATTGTTCTATTACATAATCATATTCAAGAATTTATGAGGTAAGTTTCCCCTTTTTAGATGTTCATGATCTATCAAGAAAAAAAAATTATCAAATCCACATCTTATAAATATGCAAATTTTTCTTAATTAGATTATTTTTATGCTTTAAAATTTTAAACTATACTAATGCATGTTTATTTGGAGTATTTTATATTTAACAATTTATTATTTATGCCTTTAAAAAATGTATCTGATATGGCATGAGCAAAAATATTCATTTAGTGTATCTAATGACGAAATGGTAACAAAAACGTTACAATCCGTCACTAAGGAAAAACGTTATGGAACATTTATGTTTACTCATAAATGGCTACCTTATAAATAGACATGAAGAACACTTCTTGAGGTATGCTTTATTCCCTACTCTCACCCTTACTCTGTCAAATTCTCTACTGATTTGAGCGTCGAAAACTCCCCCTGGGAGGATCCCGGGCTCATCGTGTTTTGTTTTTTCAGTTCTCGAGGCGACATTCACAATTCCCCAAGTGTTTGAGTTGTTCGAGTTTATTCTTTAATATTGTTCATTTTTCGATGCAACAACAATTGACGCCGTCTGTGGGAAAACTGAACGAAAAGCCTTGTTCGTCAACGATCGAGAAGAAGTATATCAACATCACCTACAACACTCATCATGGTGCAAACTTATTCGAATCATGCTAGTCATCCCGAGGAGGATGCGAGAAGAGTCGGTGTTGGAGTGGGAGCCTCGAGAACTGCCATCCCTACTGTTCCACTCACAGATTATGAAGCGCTGAGGAAGTAGAATGAGGAGAACCAGAAGGCTTTGGTTGAGATGGTGACCTTGCTCTAACAGTTTCTTCCTCAGGCTCAACTCCCGCCCACATTGCGTGGTTATGCTTAAAGTATTCAAAGTGAAGGAGTTCCAAAAGGGCGTGATGTCGTGCAACAAAGTCATCACCAACACACACAAGTTCCTAAGCAGCTGAATCCTCCACCTCGCCATAAGTGCCACAATGTTTCTATTCCTGTTCCTGATGGTCGGGTTGAGGCTGGGAGAGAAAACTACCAGGAGGTTGTGGAAAGTACGTGTAGATGAGAGCCTAGGATTCCTCCGAGGAAGGCTGAAGTAGAGCTCCAATCTTTGATGAGTGTTCAAGAAGCAACAGACGTGAGGAAAATGATCGAAGAAGTCCTCGAGAAGAAGAAATTGGTTCCTGTAGAGAAAGAGCAACAAAAAGCAAAAGCTTTGTTCACTAAAGAGGTAATGGGAAAACCTTTTTCCCCAAAGTTCAAGATGCCATCGCTGTCGAATTTCTCAGGAAAAGAGGACTCGCACGGGCATGTTCAGAACTATGAAGCCATCATGATGTTTCATGGATGGAAAGATGTCATCATGTGTCGTGCGTTCCTAATCATTTTAAAGGATCATTCTCGATCATGGTTCAACAGACTGAAGGAGGGGTCTCTTTCTTGTTTTGATTAGTTAAGGAATGAGTTCATCAACACCTTCATCATTAATAACAAGCATAAGAAGGACGTTACGTACTTGTTAAGCGTAAGGCAGAGCGAGAAGGAGACTTTACGACAATACATGGATAGATTTAGGAATGCCACTCTCGAAGTCCATGATCTACAACCTGGAGTAGCGGTGGCTGCGATGTTGCAAGGGACACGATCGGTGCAGCTACAAGAGTCGTTGTCCCTCGACCAGCCGAAGACCTTGGCAGACCTCTTCATGCGAGCCAACAAGTACATCCTACAGGCTGAGGTCATGAAGATCGTGGAAGCTAAGGAGGACAAAGAAAATAAAAGGAAAGAGAGAAAGGCTCAGGAGGAGCCAAACAAAAAGAAAAGAAGTCGAGAGACTCTAGAGCACACTTCAATCAATGCTTTGAGAAGTACACACCGTTGAGTGAGTCAATGTCGACAATCTTGGCGGCGATAGAGGGATTTAGACTTACTACATTTCCCCCAAAGACTGACAAACCTTTAGGAAGGGATGTGGACGCATGAAAGTGGGCACTCGACGAACAAGTGTCGAGAACTTAAAAATAAAATTGAGAACTTAGTTCGAGGTGGACACTTGGACCAATTTGTTGATGATGAAGCATCGAGAAGGGAGCCGAGCAATTAAATAAGGCATCGAAGAAGTAATGATGATCAAAGAAGTGATCAGTATGGGGCTAACTAGGCATGCTTCCACCAGAAATGTCACACTTTGTCTCTTAAGTATACTTTAGATGGTGGTAAAAATTTTAATACTTTGAGATTTTGTTGACTTTTTATTGTATAATTTTCTATTTAACGAGTAACATTTTTCTTTCTCATGCATAAATAGCTACTTTTGTGAATGAAAAATAGGTTAAGGCAAGTCTAATGCTTGGCCACACAAAACAAAAACGGCTTGCAGGAAATTGGGCCTATGTAACCAAAAGTGCTAAGAACATGGAATGAATCCGAGCATTGGCTCCTCACCAACAATGCACAAGAACCATTTTGGGACCACTGGAATGCACCGTGAGTAAAAAAGCTTACGAGTAATCGAGTTCTCATGTGGAAAACAACTAAACCATGAGTAGAAAAGTTTGCAAGTAATCAGGCTCTCACGTGACGAAAACGTAAAGTGAAAGCTTGCGGAAAATCGAGCTCTCACCAAGCGATTAAAATATAGACTGCGATGAGACAATGGAGCATGAAGCTTGCGAAAAACCGAGCCCTCATTGTAGAACACACATAGTGGAAAATTGAACATCGCACATGAGTGACAAGTGAAACTCTAAGTGGTCTTGTCATGAATGCTACAGTGTACTTGCTAAGTCATATGGAAAATGAAATCCCAAGGGGTATTGTCATGAACGCACGAGAAAGATTATTTGCTAAGTTGTATGGCAAATGAAACCCCAAGGGGTATTGTCATGAATGCACGAGAAAGATTATTCGCTAAGTCGTATGACAAATGAAACCCCAAGCGGTATTGTCATCAACGCACGCAACAGTTATTCGCTAAGGCTTATGACATGTGAAACCCCAAGTGGTATTTTCATGAGTACACACGACAATTTGTCTACTTTGTCCTTAACAAACAAATCATCTCTTACCACTAAGACTACACCGAAAGCACTTGACCAAAAAGTCATTTGGCCATGTGATTGGGAAGCAACTATGTATACAAGTTGCATAGGGAAAAAAAGCAAACGATCAATAGCAGGAAAAAAACAAATGGTTCTAGCTCGAACCTCATCACGAATTTCCCAAGAAAATGTTGAACTTCCCGAGGAGGTGAAATTCTCGAGGAGATGTGGAATCTCCAGAGGAGGTCAACTCCACGAAGAAATATTGAACTCCTCGAGGAAATGAACTCCGCTGAAAAGGATATGAACTCTACTGAGAAGGAGATGAACTCTGCTGAGGAGGATATGAACTCCGCTGAGAAGGATGTGAACTCTGCTGAGGAGGAGATGAACTCTGTTGAGAACGAGGCAAACTCTGCTGAGGATGAGGCGAACTCCACTGAGGATGAGGCGAACTCCACTGAGAAGGAGGAGAACTCCGCAAGGTCATAAACTCGGCGAATTGATGAATAAGTTGTTGAAGCTCCGCGAGGTTGTAAACTAGGCGAGTTGATGAACAAATTGATGAAGCTCCACGAGTTAGTGCAATTTGTACAAATTGGTGAACACCCATTGGTAATGGGGGTTATGAATAAAGTACTTCTCGAACACCCACTGACGGTGGGGATATTGGAGAATGTGCTTCCTGAATGCCCACTGGTGGTGGGGTGATGAAAAATGGTGGACTCTGAAATGGACTCCGTGAGGAGAGATGAAAAACTAATCAAGGCGAATTGGTGTGGACTCGGTCAGTTGATGAACAAGTTGGTGAAACTCCACGAGGTGGTGTGAATTCTGCGAGTTGATGAAAACTGCAAGGTGAGTTAGTGAACTACGCGAGGTTGTGGAAACAATGAACTCTGCGAGTTGGATGATGACATGTTGTTAAGTACGAAAAAAATTGAAAAGATTCAAGAAAGAACCTACAAAAAAAAAGAGAGAAAAAAAAGAAGTTTGAAAAAAATCAAAGTCAAAAAAAGAAAAGAAAAAAAAAGAGGGGTTAAAAAAAGGACAATGAAAGTCAAACAAAAAAAAAAGAAAGAAAGAGAAAACGATGATTGTTTTGTCGAGAAGGCGACAGGTCGCGCAGGCATTATTTAACCGAGTTATCATTTGAATAAACGCACGAGCAAATGATAGGAACTGTCAAACGGCGTTGAAAGATGTAGATCGCATGTCGTTGAGACATAATTTTGTTGTCTGATCAGAGAAGCTATCGTCGGTGTCATTGCTAGACACGTGGTTTTGTTGAGAATTCGGTGTCGTTGCAAGTCACATTGTCGTTTTGTTGAGAATTCGGTGTCATTGCAAGACATGTTGTCGTTTTGTTGAGAATTCAGTCGTTTGAGCAAAGAAACAATCGTTTGTGTCCTTTTGAAACATGTTGTCCTTTTGTTGAAATGTTGTCGTTTTGTTGAAGCAGTGTCGTTGTGTTATGTCACTGAACGATGCAGTTATTGAGGCTGGAATACTGTCGTTGAGAATGGTGATAAGAGACCGGCGTCGTTTCAAGCCCCGGTTCAGGTAAGCCATGCCTAGCCACCCACTGTCATTTGACACATTGTTGACGGGTTACGTGGTTGAGAATGGCCTCGGGTTGGTTGAATCGCGGTTGAACGACATCCTTGGTTGAACGCGGGATAAATGATGGCATTACGGTTGCACTAGACTCGCCGCCAACCACGATTCCGTCACTCACCGCCTCCTTGGGGATGAGCTTCGTAGCCGGCAAACCAAGCCCAACTGCTGCAGAAGAGTCAAAACAAAAGACAACATTATAAACGAAACAAACGCAACAACAAAAATCGAAAAGAAAAAGAGACAAGAGACAAGAGCAAATCTGTGATGGGAATCGAAATTCCTGACAAGAGGACTGTCGGCCTTGAAACGCTGAAGAGATAATAAAAACCAGGGAAGGGAAGAAGCAACAGAAATCTCATTCAAAGGAAGAAGGCCGGATTTTATTAAAGAAATAAGTGCAAATATTCAAGTGATTCGGAAGGAAGTTGTGGCATAAAATTAGCCTAAATTGCTGCTCAAATTGGAAGGAAAATCAAGCACAAATCTGAAATCAGTGGCTGCAGCAAAAAGAGGAGAGAAATTATGGTGGAAGAGGTGCTTGATTCCAAAAGCCTTAATTAGGAAATAGTCTCAAGAATCAATGACGGAAATTAATTAGGAAAATCAGTCACGGAAATTTGAATCCAAATTCAGAAGGAAAGGCAGCGGCAATCAAGAGCAAAAGATTCAAATTTGAAGCTGCACCAGTTTAGGAATTGAATTAATTAAGGAAGAAAAGAAGGAAACAAATAAAGAAATAAATTAGGGCTGGAGAGGAAGAAAGCGTGAGTTTTCAGAAAAGAGAGGAAAAGAAAAATGGGCTAGAGGCAAACAAGATGGGCTAAAGGAGAACAAGTGGGCAGAGGGTGGAGGTGGAAATTCATCATCCAAACCAAAAAGGCCTAGAAATGTGAAGAGCCCAACCTGAATTATGGCCTAAGAAATATGATAATGACAATCATGAAACAATGAAATTTATGAATTACTTCCAGAACATTACAAAATTTCAGATTGAAAATAGAAATCAACTCGCGTCAGAAGGAAACATGCTAAAGTTTTTAATCTTATCTACAGAAAATCCGAAGAAAAGAGTGAGGAGTAATTGATATAACATGAGCAAAAATACACATTTAATGTATTTAATAACGAAATGGTAACAGAAACGTTACAATCGGTCACTAAGGAAAAACGCTATGGAACATTTATGTTTACTCATAAATGGCTACCTTATAAATAGACATGAAGAACATTTCTCGAAGAATGCTCTATTCCCTACTATCACCCTTACTCTGTCAAATTCTCTATTGATTTAAGCGTCAGAAACTTTTCCTGGGAGTATCCCCACCTCATCTTATTTGTTTTTTCAGGTCTCGATGCGACGTTCACGATTCTCTAAGTGTTTGAGTTGTTTAAGTTTATTCTTTATTGTCGTTCACTTTTCGAAGCAACAACAATATCATTCTTTTTTTAGCATCTTCAATATTCTCTTTATGTTAGCTTCCTATAATATTATATTAATTCAATTTATTTCTATTATTTATCTTAAAATTTGAACTCAATCTATTTTTTTCATCTCATTAATTAATATTTAATTCCTAATTAAAAAAAATAGAGAGAACTGCATATCTTCTCCTTATAAATAAACAACTACTATCAATTCTCTCAAAAAAAAATTATTTAGTAATAAAATAATAATTAACAAGCGGAAACAATAGAATGAATTTAATTTCAAACACATTCAAATGAAAAATTAAATTAAAAAATAATTTAATTGGGAGCCATATCAAGAAGGCTGTTGGATATTTTTAATCTTTCATTATATAATTTAATTGCAGTGTAATTTACTTATATAATCTAATTTTACGAATATAACTCAAACAATAATCAACTACTACATTCTGACTCTAACCAATAACCATATATAGCTCGATCAAACACTCCATTGATAATTGGAGTTAGTCCATAATAAGCACACGAGGTGCCCCACTCTCTATCATCTCTCCAATTTCTTGAAACATAAAAAATACTAAATAGACAAATCTCACACACCACCCGCACCCACCCATCACTCTTCTAAATAGAAATGACAACGGTTAGAGTATGGATAAAATATATTAATATCTTTATATATATCTATAATTTATGTTATGTATTTATATTTTACTCGTATTTGTATGGATGACAAAAATTATTATTCTTATTCTACCTACAGAGAATCTATTTATCCGTAAGGTACTAATTTACCTGTAGTTTAAATTTAATTAATTAATTTTAAAAATAATATATCATCAATTTAAAACAATAAATTAAAAAAATACACAAGATAATATGAAATATTATATTTACACAACATAATATAAAAACTATAATTTGCAACCGAATGCAATTAATAAAATAAGAAAGTGATAAGTTGTCACTTGATGGAGAATTTATACAAAAATTATAGTCTAAAATTTTATACAAGGATAAAATGAGGAGTGTTTCCAACATTTTTACTGCAACCTCTAAATTACAACTCTTAGTTCCAATCTTTTGTTATGAAGAAAATATTAGACCAAAATATGTATTAGTTATATTTGTGATAGTAATATACCAATATATGTTAGACTAAAATAAAGTTAGACAAAAAAATATTGTTCTTAAACTTTCATGCTTGATTTATTGGTCAATCAATCATTTGTTGTAGTTGACTTTGTAATAAAATAATACACACATTAAAAATAAATTAGAAAATTACTTAAAACAATTATTAATATCAATAAATAATATAAAATATAATAAATAAAATCTCTAGGTCATCTTCTATATCATCAAAATAAGTGTTATGTTCATCAGAGATACCGTTGGATATGTCTACAATAAAATTAAACAAGTTATTGCAAATGCATAAATATGCAACTATTTTTATAAAAATTAAACAAATTGTTACCTGTAGAATTGCAACCAACTTTGAGCACACATTAACGCTTCAATTGTTTTTGGGTGGAGGCGACTACGATGAGCACTCACAAGCCTACCACTCAAGCTAAATGTAGATTCAGAAGCAACAGTCGATACCGGAATAACAAGTATATCTCTAGCAATGGATTCCAATGTTGGATACTTCACCTCATTTGTCTTCCACCACATAAGAATATCAAAATCATTGGAATGCGGTAGAATTTCATCTTCAAGATAATGATCTAATTCTGTCATAATTGTCACCTTAGTTTTTTTCTTACTTTGTATAAATGACATTAGATCACTATCATCAAATTCAAGAGTAGATGAGTTATAATCAGTTAAGACTTCTGCAAAATCTTTTCCAATTTTAATCTTGTCATACACTTTTAACAAGTCATGTAAAAGGTTCCTAACTTCCTCAATATGA
>CAODLS011682550.1:0-12132 GCA_948243855.1 Flueggea neowawraea | reverse complement strand
TTTTCTTTTCTCTCTGTTTACTCTCTCTCTCTCTTCTCTTCTCTTTCACAGCCTTTAACCTAGTCTCTCTTATTCATCTTTGTCGGTCTGCAACTCTTTCCTCTATCTTTCGCTAGTAAGATCTGTTACTCTCTTTCTCTCCTCTTTCTCTTTGGCAGCCTTGAATCTTGTGTCTTTCTCTATCTCTCTCGTCGCTGCTACGGATTTGATTTGTTTTGGTGGTGCAAGAAAAAAAGAAGCACGCCAATGACTTCTTTGGTGGAGGATAGGGTTTCTTAGAAACCCTAACTTCTGCCTTTATCTTTCTTTTGAAAAAAAATATTTGAAAATTATTTATAACTTGTTTATATGTTATTTATAACTATTCAAGAGTTGTTTATAAGTTGCTTTGAAAATCGTTTATAAGTGTTTATAAGTTGTAAGTGTTTATAACTTGTTTATAAATTTTTCATAACTTGTTTATGTTCAAGATCAATGGATAACATTCAAGTTTCAAAACAAAAACATCATTTAAACAACATATAAATAAGTTCTAAACAAATCTGAGAAATAAACAGACTTTAAACAAAACGTAAACAATTCTTAAACAAATATAAACAACATATAAGCAAATATAAATATCATATAGACAATTTTTTCACAAAAGATTTTAACATTTTTGTTTAGTACTGCGTGTAAACAAAAATAAACAAATATAAACAACATATGGACAAATCCATGTGTTTGTATTTTTTATTTGTTATACAAATATAAACAACGTATAAACAAATATAAACAACATATAAATATATATAAACAACGTATAAACAATATATAAACAGTATTTAAAAGTTGCAAACAAAGTCTAAACAAGTTTCAAACAACTTTGTAAGAATTTAATTTTCAAAAATTGGTTTGCTACCGCATGTAATTTTGAAAAATCTGTCAAAATATTGAAAGTTGGCATAGTGAATTCATAATTTATCTATCTTAGTATCGTGTATATGTAACTGACCCCTTTTTTAACCCAATTACATATGGGTGTGCAATTTCAGGATTGGAAAATATTGAATTACACAATCAGAGTTTGTTTCAGGTAGATTTAGCAAAGTAAATTATATAATAAAAAAAAAAGTGATATGTCTGTTTAGACAAATAACTTTATACAAAATTGTAAGAAAATAAAAAGAATAACACATCGTTTTAGATGTTGATTGTTTTATCCTAAAGCAGACAACTCTTGTGTACTTACATTGGCTTTTCACACAATACTCTTATTTCTATTTTTTTTTTTATTTAGTAATCAAATATTGAATTAATGTGTTGAATAAGAAGAGTGAATTCAAATTTTGATATAAATTAAAATAAAAAGTTGAATTAAATTTTATAAAAATTGATACATTTTTTAAGAATTACAATATCTTGAATATGCAATATGCTATATCAAAATATTGTAAACTAAACAGGCGTGTGCAATTGCAGAAGTAGAGTGAAAATTTTGAATTGTTTCCTTGTATTGGCTCTTCCCACTATTCACTCATTGATTTTTTTTCATTGGAGTATATTCTAGCACTAAGGTGTAGTAGATTCGGTCTTTAATGGAAGTAAAAATGAAATACTTTATCAAAAAATTAGTTGATTCAAATTTTGAGATAAATCCAAAAAAAATTAAATTAAATAATAATATAATCAGCGATGGATTTTGATGAAGTAGATTGTAAAAGTAGATTACATAGTAAAAAAACTAGAGACTTGTCTTTTTAGATGAAATAATTTTATGCATAATAGTTAAAAGTTAAAGTGACACATCTTTTTAAATGTAAAAGTAGATTGTAAAAAAAATGTTAAGAGATTTGTTGATACATTGTTTTTTTCTCTTTAAGAATATTTATAGACAAAAAAAAAAGAATACTAAAGGGTTGTTTAGTTGAGAATTTTTTTTATTATTTTCTAAAAGCTAAAAAATGGAGATGGAAAAATGAATTTTAAAAAAAAAAATTGATTAGCAAACATATTTTCTAAATGTTTTTAATTTTCAGAAAATAAAAACAAAACAGCAAATAAAAAATTATTAAAAACTGTTTTCTAAACTAAAGATAGCCTAAAGTTTTCTTCAATACGATGTTAAAAATAGGTATAGATAATCAAAAGCAATATGCATGCATGCGTGATTCCAAACTTATAAACTTTGGGTGGCGATGAAACTTGATTCGATCGAGAGTCGAGAGAATATTGAGAGAAGGGTAACTATAAATAAGCAAGCGCATGTATGGAGCGAACCAAAATGTCCAAGATGTCTCCATCCTAAGAAAAATCTGTATAGATGATTGGTAATCAATGGAAACCAAATATAAGAACGTTAATTCCTCATTAACTTTCTAGTTGCTTTCTTTCTTTCTCTACTAATGAATACTATCCCTGTAAAAGCGATGAATATGATTCGATCGTACACAAAATGTTCCATAGAAAAATCTATAGAAGAAAAATATTCGAGGAGAAAGTGAAAATCAATTTGAAATGAGTTTTATATACACTTGATAAAAAGGGATATAGTCATCGAGTTTGATTGTCTCATCATTGTTGTGCTGGCTGTGAACTCTCCTTCAAATTTTAATACTTCTGTTTTTGGTCTTGTGATTCAAGATTGTATTGATATTAACAAGTTCAAACGATCTGCGAATGGTACTAAAGCTCATTGTCAAGCTAGAGAGGCACATGCTTTTTCAGGTTAGTTTGTTTGGGGATTTCCCCCTCTTTGTATTGTTGTTGCACTTGCGACTGATTTGGATGAGTGAATATCATTTATATTTCCTCAAAAAAAATATGTTTTTCTCTTTCTTGATACTTATTTTCCCCCCTCTTTTAATAACTACAATTTTTGAAGTCCAAACTTTAGTTTATTACCAACAAGTAAAACACGCTTGGACCAAACATAAAAACATAGCTTAAGTGGCGCTAATGAGCACATTTGGAGGTTGAGGGACTTGCGCAAAATTACATGTCGAAAACACATATAAAAACTGAAAATTTCTTAGTTGTGCCAAAAAACTGAAAATTTCTTAGTTGTGCCCAAAAAAAAAAATCGCCATATACTTAGAATAGGAAATAGAAGTTCCATCTACAAAAAGCCCATTCATGCATCTCTTAACGAAAACAACAGAAATATTATTGATAGCCTCCGTATATAGTGGCCTTATAATAAATCCAATAATACCAAGAAAAGAACCGTATCAACAATATAATACGTTGAAGGTGTTTATTTTTGGTATAGTTTTTGACATACGAAACGAATATATTCAATCTATGTACAAGACAAGAAAAGTTCTATTTATACAGTGCATGAAAGTGTGAATAATTTGTGAGATATAAATTATTTTTATTACACTTTTATGTAAACCAACAATCTTAAATCAATGCAACGAGAATCAATTAAGTATAGCCATCTTTCCTTATTAGTGATCACCTAATTGAATAAACCTATTCAAACTCAACAACGGAAAAGTGTACATTAATTAACAAGGTTATCAACTTAATGGATCATCCACATAACCATAATATATACATATGTATAGTTAAATATTAATATTGTATAACCTTTTTATGTAGTTCCAATTTTCTCTTTGAGCACTCTTCTCCTTGAAGCCATTTGCTTAACCACCTAGTTCTGTCTAAACCACAAATCACTATTCAATTTTACGTTCATGTGCAACATCATCGCATTTGGGGTGTTTGAAAATTTTAGGGGATTATGTGATGCCGTTTTGACAAGTTGAAGGGAAAGTTCAGGAGGTTCACATGTATTAGGCCTTATAATTAAGTTTAATGTCTAAACGTCGCAAATGATAATGACTTTTTTTCTCTTAGTGGACGCATGGATGAAAGGAAAAGAGAGAGAATGGAAGTCTTTTTTTTTTTAATTAAATCATTCAGATACCTTTTCTATTCTAATGTTGTAACTTATAAGGTTTAAGTTTGAGGTTTTTAATTAAAACAAGAAAAAATTGTATCGCTTCACAATAACTCCTCGATTATGAGAATAAAAGGTTTATGAAGTGACCAAATGGGGGTGGAAAACAATTATTTTGCCCTCTTTTTTGGTGTGTTTGTTTGTGGTAGATTTAAGTATATTAAGCATATTGCACTATTCATACGTGCTTGTTTAAGTGACATGTTGGTTTGCATATTTACTAAAAAAAATCTACGACTTTTCAAAAAATACTCTTATTTTAAACAACCATCTAATTACTCATTCTATTAAAATTAGACAATAATCACTTTGCACAATAATTAAGAAATTATAGTTTTAGTAGTTCTATTCATTTAGTTTTATAATTTTTTTCCACTTATTCTCTTATAGTTTTCTAAGAAAAGTACTTAGCAAGTAGCAATTAATATCTTCAAACTCAACAATTGAAATTAGTTAAGGGCAATACTATAATTTTTCTAATAATTAGTGAAATTTAAAAAAATGCGCCTATATTTTGAGAATCTCAAAATAAAAGTGTGTATATAATATTAGGACAAAATGAGTATTTTTTAATTCAATTAAAAAGAGGGCACTAATTCTTAATTCATAATCTATAGTAGTAATAAATTGATAAGTTAGAATATGCCATAATTCAATTTTAGCAGTAATAAGAATTTTAATAGAAAAAAAAATAAATTAGTGGTCTAGGAAAAATTTGAGTTAACTATTTTTATTCAAAAATAACAATATCTTTATAGGGGCAAAGTTAAAAATTTAACAATGAATAAATCTACCTCAATTTACCAAATCAACCAAAATACAATTCTATCTTTATAATTTACCAACTCAATCTACCTCAAACAATTTGATTAGTAAAAGATATAAAAAACTAAAGGGAAAGAGTGATGTTAGTATCACTAAATCAAATCATGAACCTATCAGTAAAACAAAATTAAAGCTGAATTTATAAAAAAGAAAGAAAGAAAGAAAAGACAATGGAGGAAGTCTAAGTCAATTACAATTAGTCGCAAAATATGGTCCCCAAGGCCGTACGACATGTCGCATAGGCTAAGTGAGTGTAAAAGAATCCAAAATCTCTTTCTTAAATGGCATTATATAAAGCAGTTAGACATGCAAATGGTCCATGAGCTAAGAATCCCATATGGGCTTCCATTTTTACGGTCCATTTTGATATTGCACATCAATCCATGCTTTTCCCCTTTCTTTATCACTATACCCTCCTCCCTTTCTTTGCACTCACTACAATTATCTAATAAAATGAATAGTTTCTGTGTGAATTTTCTTATACACGGAATAGACAGTCACTTCGGAGGCTAAAGTATTAAAGGTTTTCTTTTTGTAGGTTTTATTTATATCGGGCAACAAATACGTGTTTCTAATTCAACTTTGGGCGATCCAAACTGTAATTATTACCAAACAACTTGATTCCTCTTATAAAACAAAAAAAAAGCAGCTTCAACCAAAACATTTATCATATTATTAACAAAATAAACTCGTAATTCAATAATTCTAAAATTATTTTGAAATATTAAAAGGTGGAGGGCTTTTTTAAAGAAAAGGAACGTGTTAATTATACTACATGTCTTAAATAAAATTTATATTTTGTCTAAAAAAATCTAAAATTTTGTAATTAGTTGAATAACATATTTTTAATTTTAAGTCTCCTATATGCCATTTTTTAAATGCAAGTCTCAAAAATACTAGATAAATTCAAATAAAAGGCATTTTTTTCATCATTTTTCATTTTTTCCCTTCTTTCTTTAGTTTCTCTCTCATGGCCTCTCTCTCTTCCTTTCTCTCTCGTCTCCATCGTCTTCTCTCTTTCTCTCAAGAAACCCTAGCCACTTTCGTCCGCTCTCTCTCCTCACCTGTCTCCTATTTCGTGTCGGATCTTCCTCCACCTTCACTGTCTTTCTCTCTCCTAACCTTCGTTGTTCTCTTTTCTTCTCCCTTTACACTCTCTCATCTGTTTCTATTCCCTTGTCGCTCTCTCTCCTTAGGTTTTCTTCATCGACGCTCTTGTCAGTCTTTCTCCTCGATTCTCTCTTTCAACCACGTTCTCACTCTTCGCCTAATACCCTGTCCGTTCCGATGAGTTCTTTGTAGCATTTCGTTCGATTCCGACAAGGCCCTATGTTGAACCCCTATTAATTTTGAGTGAACCTCATTCAATTCTGATTCAATCTTTGAATTTTACTATGATCTTTTGGTGTTTAGAATATTGATTTGGTGTTTGACGATGTTAATTGAAGTTATTTTTGCCAGGATGGGTGTTGTGGAACCTCGAGAATGATCTGGCGCAAGCGAGGAAGCAAAATAAGTCGAGTATGTGAGCTGAAGGGTGCACAACGCATGTTGTAGAAGCTGCCAATGTACGTTATCTGGAAGAAATTCCAGACAACGTACATTGTGTAAAGGGCAACGTACGTTGTGCACTTGAAACTTACGTTGTGCTTTGTTTTTCAGAATTCGACGCCATTGGAAGCATAATAACGTACGCTGTGGATTAGGAACGTACGTTGAGACCTTGTATAACGTACATTGAGTTTTAAAATGGAGTACGTTGCTTGGTTATTTCAGTGAACAGTGCATTTTGATCTGTAGCTTCGATTTAAACCCCAAAACCCGACCATTTCGAACGACACTCTCATTTTTCACTCTTTCACACTTAAATCGATCCTCCCACTTCCTCATTGCTTCCCCATCACTCCTAAGCATCTCTTGAGGTAAGATCGACCTTTCATTCCTCTTATTTCATTATTTTCATGCATTAATCTTGGAATCTCTTTTTGGACAAATTCGAATGTTTGGTTCAGATTTGTGTAATTCTATTGAAATGGATGTTATAAGTTGTTAGATTATAATTGTTTGAGGTTAGATTAGCAAGAATCAAGCTTTGAATTAAGATATTTGATGAGTTTTTGGGTAGGCTAGGGTTTCAAATGGTTTTGATCAATTTTGGACAAATTTGTTGTTTGTTTCGTGAATTTGTTGATGGATTAGTGTTCCTTAGGTTGAGATCGACCAATATGTGTGTTTGGTTTCGATTTTTGTCGGTTGAATCGAGAGTTTGTTATTTTTGAGAATAATTTTTGGTCTACAATCTAGTTTTGTAAATTTCTAAAAAGTTTAGCCTAGATTTGAAATTTCTAAATGTTGATGTATAGTTTTGTAATTTTAGAAACTTGAGTTCTAGATTTGTAATTTTGAAAAACTTCGGGTTAGATTTGTAGTTTCAAGGAATTAGGTATGAATTTGTAATTTTTGAGAGTTTCGGGATTCAGTTGAGAATTCTAACTATTTGGAGGACTCATTAGTAATTTTTGAATTTTTTAAGACTATTTAGTAATTTGTCAAGTTTCAGGGATTAAAGTGTAATTTTACATGTATCAAGGATCAAATTATAATTTTACATAGATTTTGGATTTTAGGTCCAGAGTGATAGATTCTAACTCGAGATGGATTTTATAAGACTTTGAAGGTCCGCGTCTGCATTTGCATACCATATATTTTGGTACCGCCATAGTACCAGCACCATATCTTTGACTTTGCTTTGATAAATTGTTTCAGCTCTGTACCCTGGTCAGCGAAGTTAGATAGCCGCTAGTGGTACGTCTTTGGGCCATTCAGCTTGGATATCCAGGTGAGTTGAATGACAGCTTCAGACACATAGACTGTGTCTCTCTAACTTATATGTTTTTGTTGTGCTATGACCATAACATATAATCTGAAATTAATAAAGGATTGAAAATCCTAAAATTTGACTGATGTGAAACCTCCGTTGTGGTGACTTAGTTTCTTTGGCAACTTTGATGGTTTTAAAATAAATATCATATTTTGATATTTATTATAATTTTGGTAATAACCATTTTGCTTTAGATTTTTGAGATATTCTCTATAGAGAATACTTTGTTTAGTACTTTGAAGTATTTTGAAAATAAATGTTTTGTATTATTGGAGAATTTATGGAATAGTTATTACATTTTGAAGTAAACGTTTTTATTGATAAGAGCATTTGATTTATAAGAAAGAAAATGTTTTTTTTTTCTGAAATGAATATTTGGATGAATTTGTATTCTATGAAATAAAGGTTATTTATTTCATTTTGCCACTTGATTTATGAAATCAGTTATTTCATGATTTGACAGTGACAACCATTGCTACGTTTTGAAATTGATACATATGTATTATATATCTTCCCTCTGATTTTGATGCTGAATTGCATGCTTTGCTTTCATACTATGCATTAGTATGCTTTGGTTTTCTTATGTGGGACTCCTCTATTACGGGAGTAAATCATGACCTTTGGTATACGAATGTTTTGAGAAATCTCAGCTACCAGAGATGCCGGTAGTCATGTGTTCTGATCCAACACATGATTTGATATTGATTAGTGGCGGAGTTCACATCACCTTTGTTATTAGTGCTGGATGCACACCTTTGCTTTGGTCCCATATATTTGATATATGTTTTGACTCTGAAACCATATTTTAAATCTAAAAATGATTTTGATATTAGTCCCATGTCAAATTTGTTTTGATATGATATGTTTTGCAAATGAATATTTGGAGCTTTTAGCTTATATGATTTGAAAATAAATATTTTGATATTGCGTTGTATGATTTGAAAAGAAATAATTTGATAGTTGCGATTTATGATTTACAAATGAAAAATTATGATTTGTAAATAAATGTTTTCGTACGATTGCCCGTTTGTTGTTTTCTTGGTTGGGAACGATTTCAAAATGAATTTCGAAACTACTATTTGGTACCTAACTTGTATACACATATACACTTATATCTGCATGTGAAGTTTTCTAAACGTTTTCAAAATGGTTTGCGTGAGGCTCGGTGCCGCTCTGGAGTGTCGTTTCCTCATTAGGGATTCTTAACCCTTTATTTTCTGTCTATTCTATTGTATTCTCATTTGCTGATGATTTTGGTTGATTGTGATCTACTAGTTTTCGACAGTCAATGAGGCATTTCTGCAGTTGCAGTCATTGCTATTTTGTTCGGGCTCAGTTATTTGTTTTGTTAGTTGCTTCATACCGGTATTCTTGTAGGTGTATGTATTACATACTTATTTCGTACTTAAACATGATCTATTATTATCAAATATTTTATTATTGTTGATAAAACTTATGTTTTATTTAAATTTGAATTTCTATTCACTAACCTTGACTATGGTTTTAGTATTGTTTTCAATAAAATAGTTTTGGTTTTGTTCTTTAAGGCTTATACGAGATGGGTCGGGCTCCCATAAACGATTCGCCTCGTACGCCGGTTATGGTCCGAAAACGGGTCGTGACACTTTTCTTCTCTCACTTTTCTCTCATCCTTGCCTTCTGATATGTTTGTTTCGATCTCGGTGTCTCCTTGGTTTCTTTTTTTTTGTTCAACAGGTGAATATAGAGCAACGAATGTCAACAACGAACATGGCGGAGAGGGGTGGTAATGTAGATCTAGGGTTTGTTGGATTGATGGCGGCAGTTTGATGTTGCTATTGTGTAGTGGTTAGGGTTTTTTGTATGTATTTTTATTATTTTAGTCTCTCAAATTGTAGTTTTTTTTATGGAATTGCATTAATTTGTTTATGGTATGCATGTTGATTTTTATTGAGTTTGATTGATTTTGTACAAGGGTGATCGCATTAGAAGACATCCGTATACCATTGGACAACAAATTAATTATCATTAAATATAATTAAAATTGGTAAATATATTTGTAAAATAATGACCTAGTGACATCTGGAGACATCTGGAGACTTAATGAAAAATAAAAAATTTACAACTTTAAGATCTTTGGAGATCTTCTAGAAAATCAAAAAATAAAAAATAAATATTTCTGTTTAATTTATAAAAATTACATGAAAAATTCATTAAATCTAATTTATTATTAAAAAATTTGTGAAATTTGGAGAGATCTAGAGACTTTCTAGAATAAAAAAATCTACAACTTTAAGATCTTTGGAGATCTTCTAGAAAATCAAAAAATAAAAAAAATATTTCAGTTTAATTTATGAAAATTAAATGAAAAATTCATTAAATCTAATTTATTATTAAAAAATTTATGACATTTGGAGACTTTTTTGTGGACATTTGGAGACATCTGGAGATATTCTGAAAAATTATATAATATATTTTACAGAAATTCATTTTTTCACAAAAAAAAAATAATTTCTCCAGAACATATCTCAATTTCTCACGAATATGACATTTTTCAAATGAGATTTATTTTTCTGGAATTTTTTAAAATTAGTATGCTACAAAAGTATTTTTCAAAATCAGTGTTTTATTTTGATATAAAATATGATTTTCCCAAAAGGAGCGCATGCCTTATGGTTTCAATTAGTGGGTTGGAGAAGAGAGCCCAGTAATGCTGATCTTCCTGGACCTATAAAGCCTTCTAATCCACTCACGAACTGAAGCCACCAAACCTAAATGGACTAAATACATATAAACACGGCCCAGATTCATAAATTACATATTTGACAATTTATTTTTAATATTTTAAGTGAAAATATCAAAATTATAGATTTAAGCTATTAACTTTATATTTTAAGTGCCTATTAAAACGATTTTTTTCTAGTATTCCCTCTTTGAATGCTCGCAATTAGGCAACTTGAACTTACACAATTGCCTAATACTCCCACTTGAGCTAATCAACGTAGTTGATTTTTTCAAAGTGGTTGAGTTGCGTGCATTAACTTCACATAATCTCTTATGACTACGTGAAGTAGCAAGAAATGAAAACTAGATCATTCAATAGTTAGGTTTTATACCTTAACTAAGAAACTATTTTTAATGTCAAAGTAGTATTCCACTCAACCAAGATCTAACAAATACCATAATTATTAGAACACAAATTGAAGGCAAACTTCAATATGATCATGACATAATCGTTTGCAAGAAAAAGTTCAGGTTTTGTACAAGACTAACTTGCACACACTAACTCCTTAAACTCCCACTTTTAAGTTGTTCCTTGCATACTCAACTTGTTCTCACTAGAACTAGTTGATATCTAATGAAATCACATTAAAACTTCATTTTGAGGATCCTAAAAGTTGAATTAATTGTCTACTAATGACAAAATTCAATAGAGAATATTGAACAAGATAACTCATCTAACCTACGTGAGTTTGAGCAACATACCCTCAAAGGTGAATTATCTTACATATTGTGCGCCTTTGGTTTTTAACATTTCACTCACAAAATGTTGGTATTGTTCATTTTCGTGAATTTTCTCATAATTCTGTCTAGTCTCCACTTCTTAAGGACATAAGGTTCTTAAATCTTTTTCCTTACCTTTGTATTGGAATTTCTCCAATAGAATAAAACGTTATCGAATTCTTCACGATCTCATGCTTGAGATAAACGTGGATTAGGTGAAACTTGATTTGCTCCTAACATCTAGGCAAGAAGTGAATAACTACTTTGGACTTTGTATTTGATCAAACTGTGATCAGATCACTAGCTCTCTAATCATGTAAGACTTACACCTCTACTCGCATGATTAGGTTTTATAACAAGTATCAGTCGATGGTCAAAGACCACGAGCTTAGTTAGTGTCACATCAACTAACTGCTCTTAAACTGCAAATTACAAATATATATTGCATCTTAATACTTGTAAATTAGCCAAGTGAATACATCATCTTTTGTACCGATAAAAAACGAAGATAGACGTAGTGAAATTTTCTAACTTCCACTTCTTATAGACATTTCAGTCCAAAATGTATTGAGTGGTATTCTACTTTTCCTTAAATTTGGACATAACCAAGTTCAAAGGGGCACGAGCTTAGTTCTTAGAGTACATGCTAAATTTTCCTAATCTAGGAATTACGATTGTTGCCACCTAAACTCAACATAGTTTTAACATACACATATGTATGTCTCGGCATCAATCGACTTTTATAAGCAGTGAGTCACACAAATAAATTTGATAAATAACAAGATATAATTGCACACAAGTAATTCATTGCAATGCACATATATTTACCATCCAACTAAAAATTAAACTAGCATAGTCTCTTATTAAGTTTTGAATAGAAATATACACTAGGTGCACATTTACCATCTCGGTCTTAACAATTAACCATACTATATTTAATTTTATAGACAGTAAATAATGACTATTTGGATTCACTTTTAAAGTCCACTTGACTTAG
>CAODLS011682386.1:0-19878 GCA_948243855.1 Flueggea neowawraea | reverse complement strand
TGAATTTGAACATGTCTTCCAAGGCCTTAAGAAGTTCAGGATATCCTTGATACACCTTCAAATCAATCTTTCTAAGATAAGGAGCACCATCCATGCTCACTTTGACATAAATCCCACTAATTTCATTCTCACTTTTCTTTGCTTGGAGACAATTCTTCCTATAATTTCTTATTGGTGGCCATCCAACCACTTGTGCCCTATAATAAACACACAAATAAATTAGTCACACACAAAAAAAAATTCCCTTGACAAGGGACTAAATTGATCATTTTTTTATGGTCGAAGGACTAACTGTTGGTCATTTGTGTATGGCTTACTTTGTGGGTGGAGCAGTTTCTTGGCGATCTTTCTTGTCATTTGACACATCAGAATTGTTGTCCGTAGATGATGTGGTGGACTCTTCATTCATGTCAGGCAATGATCTTTTTTTGCTCTTTGGAAGTGTTTGCAGGTTGGTCTCCAACCTTTGATCAGTGGTGGTGCCTGGAAGGCCTAATCTGAGCTTAGTTGCTTCAAGATTCAGATCTCTCTTGTTTTCAAGTGTTGCCATGTTGTTCTTCACAATTTTCAAAGATTCTTGAACTTGTAACTTGATCTTTCCTTGTAGTTGATGTCAACTATGTGATTTCCTTCAGCTTTGATTGAGAGAACTCTTGAAAAGATTGTATACACTTGTTAGTAGAGAGAGAAATGTTTGTGATAGGGGTGAAGGGTCATTGGCTTTTTATAGATATAAAGTTGGTGAATTTAATTAATTGAAGGTAAAGTTAAAGATAAAGGGCATGTTGATTTTTTTCATTTTTTTTATCGATATTGATTTTTTTTGTTTGAACTGTGGGAACATGTTGATAAATAATTCTAAAAGGAAGGTTTACACAAGAAAATGGATAATTCGGTTTTTAATAAAAATTAAAATTAGAAAAAAATTATATAAGTCTAATTAATAGTGTAAAACATATCAAAACTTCAATTCAACTTACAGAAGATAACCAAACATTACATAAAGTTTAAAAATTAAGCCTAAAACCAAATTAATTTTGAATATTATTGCAAAAGAAGTAGACATGGAGCTTGAAATATTCAATTAACAAATTTATGGATATTGGCAGCTAATAGTGTTGGTCACATGAAGAGCAAAAATAAAGGAAACTTTGTCCTTGCAACAAGGGGACAAACCACGGTAGGGACAGACCCATATCGAAGACCATGACTCTGAATCGGACGACAAGGGGGAATTGATGACATTTTCATGATAAAACACAGGCTGTTGGATCAAGAAAAGGAGAGAATTTGGTCAAGCCATGTGAGTTTGGGCCCACATGGGTTGTGGGTGATGGGGCAGGGCATGGTGGAGTGACCTTAATTAGGGCATTTTAATGACATGGTTTTGGGGCCATGGAGGGTCAACCCCATGAGTCATTGCCTTACATTAAGGGAAGGGTCCCTAGAGTTGTATTTATTTATGTAGACAGTTCATTTAAAAAAATTCCGATTTTATTTGTGAGGTTTAATTAGCTAGAATCTTCATGATTGATTATTATGTTGATCCTTAGTTTATACTAATTAAGTTTGTTTATGAATATCACTCTCGTTATTGTTCGAAAATATGGTTGCTTGAAATATAAGCCAGCTTTTGTAGTTAATGAGTCTTTAGCTCAATCTAATTCTGCTTCTTGTTTTATTAAACACGATGACTCTCAAGATATGAACAATTTTTTCTTACAAGTGGATGATTGTAGGAGTTCTTACAACCTTCCTTATTAAGATGCAATATTCTTTATCAATATTTAACTTTACTTTTCTTTGTCAAAGTTGTAGAAATTTTGAATATGTAAATAGAAATTATTAATTAATTATTAATTATAAAATTATAATTTCTAATAAAGAACCATTAAAGCTTGATAAGGAATACTGCATTTGCAGGAGTTGTAAAAAATGTATCCCCCATGATGTGCACGCATGTTAGCAATTCTTATAATGTTGGAGTTAGATTTTGTGAAGAAATCAACGAATTTAATTACTTGTTAGAGTAAGAAATTCAATGTTACGTTTATGTTTGAGATCACTCTCCCTCCTCTAATAGCAAAAGATCTAAATCAATGCACAATCTCTTTTTTCTTTAATATCAATGCACAAGTTCTTAATATATATATAAGGCTAAAAAATGACTAAATAAGAGATTTAAAAAAATAATACAACAAAAAAATGCATAATCTTAGGATATTTAAGATAGTTAGCTCTATATTTTTTTTACCCATAAAACCATCTTGCTTTGATACTCCTCTTTTCGGTTTGAAACAAATTTTGCAATTAATTGAAGATCAGTTTTAAGCTTGCTTGGTTGGGGTGAGTTGGTAGAGAAGTGTGACTTTTCATAAAGTCCAAAAATTTTCTTTGTTTAGTTGAACAAAGGAAGTTGAACTTCTAGGAAAGTCACCTATTTGACTTCCCTTTGACCTCGAAAAGTAATTTCTGAGAGTGAGTCAAGAAGTTCAACTTCTTTGGTGCCAACAATACAAATTTACTAATATATCCTCAAAATATTATTTACTTATAAATTCTTATTTGTTTCTAAAATTTATAAATTATTTCATAAATAATTTTTTGATTATTTTATATAGATAAATTTTTATAGAAGTTACAAAAAATATTTTATATTTTTAAAAATTTCAAATATATTATATGTAAAATATTTTTTATTTAATTAAATAAATTAACTTTTGTCAAATTTTTTTAAAAAATTATTCTTCATTACAGAATTGTATAAACTATTAACTATAGTTTTATTTCTCATAGAAGATATATTTTATGTAATAAAAATAATTTTTTTTCTTTACTTTTTCTCGTATGATTAGTTTAAATCTAATAATAATAAGAGTATTATTGATTATTTTTAGTTAACTTCCTAGGAAGTGTAATTTTTAATTAGTATAATTTTTAATTAAATACAATAAATTACACTTTTCGAGAATTTAAAATAGTAATCAAACATAATCGTATATTACTTTCTAGGAAGTCATTTCCTGATAAATGACTTCTCAGGAATTAACTTCCAGGGAAGTTGAACTAGGGATGCACACGGTTCGATTTGGTTTTGTGGACAAACTGTCAACTGAACCGATCAGTTCGATTTTACTCTTTGGTAATTTGCAGTCAAACTGTTGGTTTCAATTTCGGTTCGATTTGGATGGTTTATTTGTTTGGTTTGGTCTGTTTAATCGGTTTAAAATATAAGTAAAACTAGATTTAATAAATGGCTTGGGTGAATGGTTGGTTTGTTTTAGGTTCATTTTGGTCGATTTTGTGTATGTTTTGAACAGATGTATATATAGAAATTGTCATAGTAGTATAAAAAAGGTTAAATTCAGTTCGATTCGGTTTTTTAATAGATAAAACCGTAATCGAACCGAACCTTTCTGTTTTTTGCAATTCATCATATGCATCCACCTAATTAGCTTCGGTTTCATTATCAGTTCGATTCAGTCGATTTTTTATTCACCCCTAAGTTGAACCAAACAAAGCATTTATTTGTAGCTAAAAAGTATTGTCAGTTGAATACTTAGTTAAATATTAATTATTCTATTTTAGGAATTTTCTACCATAATTTGTTTTTTTTAATTCGATATAGTATGTACTTACGTACATATGTACCTATGTATATTGTATAAACATCTATTTTAACATAGTAAATCATACAAAATGTTTTAAGAAATAATTAAAAAAATAGTAATTATGTAGTGAAAAATATGACTTTGTGCTTGTTCGAATTGAGGATAAACTATTTTGAGATTGTAAAAATATATTTTAAAGTCAATAAAAATCATAGTTTTTAAGTGTTTGGTAATGATTTAAAAACTGTGACGTAGCGGTAAGATTTTTTTTGTTTCTTAATGTAAAAAATTAAAGCTACCCACCACATTTAATCAAATAGTTTTTTATATTTATAGAAAATACTTTTATACAATATTATTTATTAATAATCGTTTGCCAACAATACTTTCTCAAATCATAACACCAAATATAGCTTTTACAGGTGGATCAAGAGCAGTATTAATTTGTGCGAAGCTAATCTCGAATAGTAATAACAAGATCTAAGCATGTTTGTAACAAATAATCAACAGTGTCATAATTATATCAAACCAAACCCAATGGGAAGTGCCCATAGATGTGCTTTGGGATTGGATAGCGAATATAGAATCATAATTAAATCTTCATTTCTTGTCAACATTATTTGAGATTATATCTAATTTGGTTCAAATTCAACAAAGCTATGATAACATATATTTCCAAGTTAACATTATTTATTTCTTAGGGTTTGTAGCTAGCTAGAGTGCACCCCGCACATAATGAATTAACAATATTTTAATGGATATAAGCTATGTGCCGTTAATTTTGATGTTGTTTTTGATAAAATGAATAGTAGGTCGACTGTATATTAGCAAATTAGATATACTGTAAATTAACAAATTAAGTAAATATAATGACAGCTTTTTGAAGTCACAATGAGCATGTTTGTTTATTTAGTAATATCTTAGTTTTAAAAAATGTGATAATATATCTTCTTTTTCACCACATAATACTTGATCTACGATATGCCATACTTTAATATGCTGTACTTTTATTAGCTAAAAAATCATAATTTTTAGCGCATAAATACAAATATTAGTGAATTATATTCTTTCATCAAGTTATTTGCAAATCATGTCACAATACACATATATGATAGTGTTATCAACGTTAATTTCTTTCAATCGGTTGACGACATTCACTCATAATATTACAATACAACTACAGCCATCCTAAATAGTGATATGGACACAACATGGCTAAAGATGATCACATGGACATCAATTCTTATGTGTGTAAAATTTGCTCAATTTGCCTTATTTCATTAATATAATTTGTACTTTCCAATCTACTAATCACAAAATATTAATCATAAAACTTATGAATATCAGTAACTTGAGTTCAATCAAGCTTTATTTTTTTTATAAGTAAAAAACAAAGGACGACTCCTTCTAGAGAATTCGAGCATTTATGATTCTCTCCTCTTTTCAACAATTTTCTTTAAGATTTGAATCCTTTATTTACCATTAAATTATTAGTTTGTTAAATTTACAGAATCAACGTTGTAAAATACATAAGTATGTCGGCATCACCTAATTTTATTAAAGTTAATTTGAGTCAAGTTTGTTGTATACATAGACTAAAAGAAGAATTAAGATGATCAAATAGGGAGTCGATCACTAAAATGGCTAGCTAGAGAAAACTAGGGTTTCTATGAGTGATTCCAAATCTACATTCTTACTATTATATGGACCATTTATTTTAGGGGCATTTACACCTTTCGGCTCATTGCTAGAGCCAGGCCACACTAAAGCAAGAAAAAGTGACCATTCCAATGGCACCGACACCTATACCCAAGATGGTCCAAAATGGTCCTTAATGTATCGAATCAATCAAGCAAGCCTCGTGTGTGTCAAGCACAAGAAAGCTAAGAAACCCTTTTGTGGCTAAAACCTAAAAGGTTCGTATAGAGCACAAATAGGTAGGGGACGACTTGGAATGTTAATTAACAAGAAATTAAATTGAAATTGAAGGAGAGACAGAAAGGGTCCATTGGGTTGATTTGTGACATTCCATTATGAGTTTTCTCCTGTGTTTCTGGTTAGGGTCTGTCCTCTAATAATGACCAGCCAATCACGACCCCACTTCCACCAGCCATTTGGGTTTGGGTCCCTTGAAAAACCATCTCCAGCTGGTCATCACCAACTTTGTGCCTTATCTACCTTTTAAAAAAATATATTAAAACACTATAATCACATTTAATTAGTTATGATCTGAATTATTGAACTCTTCTTTTATGGACAAATTAAAACCATAATGATTTTTCTTTTATTTTCGCTTGTCATCCAACAGAAAAAAAACATAATTTTTCTTCATAATGTATGGAAATTTGAAAGCCCTACAATGCCTAAAAAATAGTGCCACATGAATAATTAGTAATGTTAATAACATTAGCATCACATTAGCATTTCAATGGTAAAAATTAACAAAATTTCAGCAGATGACAAACGCGATAATAAAAATTAAACATTGAGAATATATTTAAACAATATGATAAAATAGTAAAAATGTCAAACGTAGTACTAAAAATTGATATTAAGCTAATATTTTTCATTCATTTGAAAGCTCAAACTTACTCGATTGCCATGTTTCATCAAGTAGTTGTTAAGAAATCATACCTCAATCAACATGAGGATTTACTTTAGCTATATAACGTTAAATAATCAAAACTTTAGCAACCTGTCAATCAAATATTTTGACATTTTTTCCCCAAAAAAGAAGTGAATTCGTTGTACATGAACTTGTTAACGTTAGCATCACTTTCAAAATAAAATCTTATGTTAGGGTACGGGGGAGACAACTCACTCGTCAACCCAACAACGCCACTTTAAGTTCTTAATTAGGCTGTCCACAACGGACCGTTTCTAGCCCCCAGACCGGGACGCGTTACTGCGTAAGGACAGGCTACATTGTCATCATTTTTAAAAAAAATCAAAATCTGACTGTTGGATCGTTTTGATCCAACGGTCAGATTTACTCTAACGGGATTAAAATAAAATTGTGGGGTTAGGAATTGGGGACTTTAATAAAATAAGTAGGCGTCTCACGAGACTCTTAAAATAGCCCCTGAGTTATGGATGAAAAAACTGAGGGGTTAAGAATTGTGGACTTTAATAAAATAACAATAAAAACGCTGAGCAGGCGTTCCGCGGGACGACTTCAGGGATCCTGGGTTACGAGTAACCTTACAAAAACTATATATGTACGTGTGCTTGGATCATATAAGATTAGCTTTCACGAAAGAGATTTGTATGATTTGTATGTGTTGTTCCTTTCATTACTTGTAATTATCCTCCAATCTCTTCTATCATAATCTTCTTTCCACATTTTAAATTATAGTATGCTTAGTCAAATCAATATCCCCTTAATAATTGTTTGGCGTTAGACTTTATCATCGATTTCCTTAGTTACAAACATAAGTTTTAAACTATTATTCATGTGAACCGACACATGCATTGTCAATATGAATAATGCTATTATCGATATCATCTACGTTAAAATTAAAATTAAGTCGATAAGTTGCGTACTATTTTATTATATGTTAAATATTACAATAACGAAAAATAAAAAAAATGTAAAAAATTGTGCCAAAAATTATATTAAGTTTATACTTATTCTAACATTGTAAGTATTTACATAGTATACGATAATTCAACTTGTCCATAGTATTGTAATTGTTTTTTTTACATAAGATGATAAATTATTTTTTTCTAGGCAGAAGAATAAATATTATATTTTCATTTACTAATTTGTTTATAAATAGTAACATAAAAAATTTATTCTTTATGATAAGGTCGGCGATGGAATTGATGCCAATTTAAGAAAAAGACATGGAAACCTTTGTATGTAGAAACAAGAAGCACCAAAAAATTCCCTCTTTACAAAATGTATGGCGCCAGAACTTTTATAGACATTGGACCAGATATGAACATATCGATTGATTAATAACTAAGAATTTAAAGAAAAAAAGGAGAAGATGAAGAAGAAAATAAGTAGGAAAAAAGAAGCTTGATTCAATTTAACGTGCACAAGAGAGCAAATTGATGAATTAAACTCCAAAACTTAGCATTTTTTTTTTCGATGAGTAAAAACTTAGCATTATATGGCCCGAATTTCATAAATAAATATCAAACTTATTTTCTTCAAAAATATAATTTTATCCTCAGATTAATTAGTTATGATTCTTCACACTTGTAAGAGACGTGAAATGTTTATTCAGTGTTGTATATTCAATAGGGAGAAAAGTTCGACTTTCTCATAATCAATTGAGTTTGTCATAACTTAACTCAATCTATTAATTGAGCTTGGAAAAGTGTTATAGGAGCTAATAGAGTGTCACTTTAGTTAAGATGTCACAGTGTACCACTAATTCCTTTACCTCCAGCCTTTTATCAAAAAACTCAATTTATTAATTAAAAAAATAAAAGATCTAAAATTTAACGTTCCATAGAGTAACTAATTGCACCAATGTATTTATTGGTATTAGAATCAACTCCAGCACTAAAAAATGGTGAGTTTGATTTTTGGCGAAGCAAATAAAAATGACTAATAAAAAATAATTCCAATTGCCAATCAAAATTTTGATTAAAAATGAAATTTCCAAACTTGTTCATCAACACCAACAAAAAGTGTATATATAAGCTTATTCTTGAATGTTGTATAATTAGCAAATTTCTTTCAAAAATGCGATATTTGTCACTATTTTTCTCCCATATTCTTTGCTTGCATATGCTTGACATGAAATTTCAATCCGAAACTTGGCCCGTAAGTCAAAACGGATTACACCACATGAATAAATTTATTTTTATTTTTCACTATACAATCGTATCTCTATTAGGAATGCAATTCACATATACTAGTGCAAATCGTGTAGAGAACAGTACGGAAGAGAAAATTGTACCAAGATTTGTGAGGAGATAAGGAATTTGTGAAGGGCTTGAGGAATACTAAGAGTAAGATGCATCCCATGTTGAGTGTTGGGGAAGAAGGGAACTATACAATAGTTGCTTCAACTTACTAGTTACTACCTACTACTACTACCAATAACAAATTAAATTAAATCCCATAAAAAAAGGCCAAAAAATTAAGTGTCCACACGTGTGGTGTCTTTAGTAGATGGTGACAGTAACAAGCATGCAAGGGAACTGCACACGTGTCTGTGAGTGAATGAAAGTGACAGACAGTGGGCTTAGTTGTCCCCATCTCCACGAGGAGACACTTCACTTGGGTGCTGCCATTGGTTGTCATGGGGTCTGCTTTGCTTTGTTTTGTTCTTGAAGACTTCTTTGGTTCTTTTCAAGTTGAAGGTAGAGGGGATGTCGTTTTCATCATTGCTTTCTGTGTTTTGTCTCCTTTTAGTCCTTGTTTAATTTTGGTTTAATCTGCATAATTGAGATTATGAAAATATTAATCCTAAGTTTCTAACTTAAATACATAGCTTATTATTAATTCTCGAACTATTATATTTTCGATCATCTCTAATTCTTAACTAACAATAAGTCACATTTACTTCAAATTGGACTGAAAAAACCACTAAACATAATAATTTGAGAATTAGCAAAGAGTCGCATTTAATTTAGACACTTATAATTTGTGCATGTTGATGCATGTATAACCTTCCTTTTACGTCCCACATTCATATGATTTCAACAAGAATGGTTAGTACTTAAAATGATTTTAGCAAGAATAGTCATTTAAAATGTTCTTGTCAACAGTATTTGGAATTTAGGACAAAATATTTGTTGTTTTTGATAAATCATTCTATTATCTCTTATCGAGAATCAAATTTATATGACCTCTTAGTACTGGAGTTAACTCTAGTGCAAGGACAAAAATATTTGTCGAAATGAAAAAACAATACTTAATGATCTATTCCTAAACATGGTTAATGCACTCTTCAAACTAAATTCTCATTGTTTTTATTCATAATTTCGTTGAGTAAGTCTCCAAATTAAACATGACTCATTGTTAATTTAGAATCGTTAAGAAAATCACTGTAAGTCCCTCAACTAGTGAACCATTTAGAATCATGAACGAATCCTCCTCATCACATGCAATCGGTACATAATTAATATCCATTTCACTAATCTTAATGAAATTATGATAATTGACCAATGTTATATTTCAAAATCAATCACGCTTAATGCAATGATATAACTACATAACTTACTTTGTATAGCTATAGCTAGTCAAATAATGGGGTACAATACAAGCTACATTTGTTTGCCTTTTATACACCAAGATTGGCCAAGCTCATGTTACATTGCCCACATATAAATAAATAAATGAAATTCATTAATCGTTTAGACAAGAAAGTCCACATATAAATAAACAGAACACATGAAGAAATACCAAAGAAGAAGAGTCGAGGAGGGTGGGAGCAGGATGCAATATTTATGCATGCTTTAATATGTAAATTTGAGTTATAATGTTAAACTAAAATTGAATCTCTTCATATGGGTTTCGCTGACTTGCAAAAGTTCGACAAATACTAGTATAACATTGCTTGTTTTGGGCTCCACTTTCTGTTGTTGATTCAGTGATTCCTCGAAAGTTCATTTCAGTTTCAGACTTACTCAAGTATGGATAATATAATCAATAAACTGTATTTTAGTGGGAAACATGCGTGCTGATTTTAGTAAATTTTACCCAATTGAAAAGGTAAGGATTTCAGCCACTTGAAACTCATTTAAATTGTTGATTGCGTATGTTATCAATTTTGAGGTTTAGAGTTTGATTTCTTATAATAAAAAAAATCAGAATGAGAGAATTGTATTGAACTGAACGATTTGAGTCACTTAAAATTAGTTTAAGTGGTTGATTGTGTACATTATTAATTTTGAGATTTAGAGTTTATTTCTTATGATAAAAAAGAAAATCTCAGAAAGAGAGAACCACATTGAACTGAACGAGTTTGATAACTACTACAATATTATTCTCTGAACTTAAAATTTAATAACATTTCTCATATTAAAATTTGGAAATGTAAGTGCGTAACGTTTTGGTTGTTTGATTGACTCTTGTAATGATTATAGCAATGTAGTTACAGAGTTCTTTCAAAATACTAATTAGAATTATTCCATGCAAGACAAAATTTTAAGGAAGTTGATATACGAGGGGAATCTAAAAGCAATAACATGGCAGAGGCACCACACAATTATGTATCGATCATCACAATTCGTTACGCTCGTATAATTTATACTAACTATCGTTTCAGTCTAATTTAATGGCAAAAAAATTAGAGTTTAAGACTTAAAACTATTAAAATTTCAGAAGTAAAAGTTAAACTTATACAAGAGAGTTTCAACTCCTACTACAAATCCAATTTTCGAATTTAATTTCTTAATGTTGGATTAAAAAACTAATCCTATTAGAATGAAGATTTTCACAATAGAATGATTGAAGAGTACTTTCTCACTCTCAAAGTTTGATTAAATTTGAAACTCCGAGAGAAAACAAATAAAGCAAAGAATACTAATTAATTCTTCAAATATAACAGTTTTTTCTTACATTTTTTGTCCCTTCTTGTTAAGAATGAATCGTAGGGGTAGATTTCCCAAAATTGTTAGCAAATGTATAGTGGCACAACATTGATGCCATTAGGAGGTGCTTTGAATGGTAACCACAAGAAGTGGAGAATGCATAACCATTTCAAAGATTGACAAGATTTTGAAGTTACCTTATATTGATATGAATACCCACCTTTTTTTTCCCCATTTTTCAGAACTCACGCTTTTGATCATCTCTATTTGGACGGCACTCCTCTTTCGATAATCTTTTCCAACGGTATGCCACACTTATGTGTATTGGAGAGACTTGTACTTGTTTCACAAAGCAATTTTTAGATACTATGATGATGTTTGGTGGCGAGGAAATGTAAAAAAAAATGGTAAATTAAGAAGTAGATAGAAACTTATAAAAAAGGAAGATATTAGAAGTATATTGCATATTGATAAATTTAATAAATTACAAAAACTGCAATAGTCTCAGATAATATTATGTAATATACATATTTCACAAACAAATACGTTCATAGATTTTCTGAAAAAGTGGTAAAATTTATCATATTTGGCGGAGAATAAGCTATAAGTTCACCAAATTATTATTTTTGTCATTAAGAAGTGAGTCACTGGAAGGAGGATGGATCCTATGAAGCTATTTCCCAAAAAATTAGATCACTTAATTAAATAGAAGTATACAAGTCCAAATAACGAATACTATACTGTCAAATAGTGAGCCATAGATATTTACTGAAAATCCTAATAATGTGCTCTTTAGATATAGATGTTGTGATTTGATGAGTGTTCGTTTTAGGTGTATTTCTTAGCATATTACTATTTATGACATTTTTTACCATGATTTATGACATATTTTTATTTTAAAAAGACTTAGCAGTTTTTACTATTTTCATATTAATTTAATTTATTAATTTGTAATCTATTTTAAGTTTTTTAAAAACAATGGACTAATCTATACAAACATCAAATCAGTTAGGTTGGATGCATATTTATATGAGTTAATTATGCCACTATGCTAGGTACCCCAAATAAAATACTGAATTTGATAAATAGACAAACAAAATTTTAATTTTAACAAATGAAAATACACTTAAACTTATTTTGAAAAATGTCATACGGAAACTTTTGGAGACATGTGGAAAACACTTTTCCGAATGTGATAAATAGACTTTTGAGAATCACTGGAGACTTTATAAATCTGATATTTTTTAGAGAAATTTAGAATTTATTTCTATTTCTCAAAAATTGTTTAGACTAAGTTTAAAAATCAATTTTAGTATTTTATTTCAGTGTAATTGTGCAATTTTCCTTATTTATATAGTACCATTATGGCCAGATTAACTAGGTTGAATTGCACTCCTAGTTAATATCGGCCTAAAATGAACATGCCGATGAAGTAACTTGTTAGTTTAGTTAAACTAATCGATGCGACTTTCTAATTTTCGTATTACAAAGTATAGTATATGGTAATGTGGTGAAATTAATATAATTGCTCATTGGGTGGAGCCTAGGAAACAAAGGAAAGGCAAACACAGCCAAGTTGGCCTGTCCACTCGCCTCGCCACAATCATTCTTCAAATTACGCCATTCATGACATCACGCTCCCGACAACTCTTGGACCGTCCAAGTAACTACGCTATCCACGTGGCACCATCCTCATCGTCTAAAATCTATCCCCCAAAACCTTGTATTATCACCCAGTACAGCCAATTTGACCCTTCTTCTCGCACTATTCACATCTCATGTTTCCCTATTTCATCTTTGTTTCCTTATTGCACATACAATATCTCTCATTCTCATTATAGAGATACCAACAATTAGGAGAGAAAAAAGAGAGAACCAAATTAAGGGGAAGAGAAAGAAAAAAATTATTTCTCGTATAATCAACGTTTTGCAGTAGGGTTTTTCACGTAAATCTGGTGTCGTATATTGTTGGCTAGCTAGAAATGACTAGCGCCAAGGATGCGGAGCGCGATAAGTATAGAACAATTAATTTTGAAGAGACGGAATTGCGGCTAGGGCTTCCCGGAGGCAATGCAAACGACGGCGAAACTCCAAAGGTTAGTAACGGAAAAAGAGGGTTTTTCGAAACCGTAGACTTGAAGCTTAAGCTTTCATCGGAGGAGATTAGTAAAGAAAATGTTGAGGAGGAGACGATGAAGGAGAAAAGTGCTGTTACTCCTGCTAATGACCCAGCAAAGCCTCCGGCCAAGTAAGCTTCATTAAGATTTTTTCTTCATAAATGTTTTCACTAGTAAATGCCTTCAAAATTTTATTTCATGTCCATGCTTTCATTTTGTCTCATTTCTTTAATTCTTGTCCTCATCGATCAAAAGAAAATCTTGTCCTTAACCAGAGAGAGGGAGAGAGAATTTTTTAAAGTACAAATTAAACGGTTGACGATTAAATGCTTGAACATGCAAATTGATGAGGCATTCATTAGCATGAGGCTTAACTTAGAGTTTTAGTTAAAGCACTTAATTAATCCTTTTTTATTGCTAAAGAAAGCCACTAATTATTGAACTTAAATGTTAAACAAGCCATGCATGTGCCTATAACCATGTTAATAAGCTAGCTCATATTGCTTAATTAAACAACTCTACAAAAAAAAATATGTCGGTCGACGTGAGAGAATAATTTAGTGTATATTTGAGCAATATAGTCATGATTTTTTTTTCAATCACAAAAAGGCTTTTTCCTTTTAATATTTGCTCAATAATTATTTTATTTTTTAACTTAATTCCCTAATTGTTTTAATTTTTTTGAACTAGTAGACAGAGAAGATAAGATGTAGAATATCCATTATTAGGACAATTAACTTATCTTTTCATGTACTAAGAAAAAAAATATGCAACTTCAATAATTATAAGCATATAATTTTGATATATTTGATTTGAACCCTAATATTTATCAGGAATTTTTGTAATCCATAAAATCCTACCGACTCATCTTTAAATTAGTCAAATTCTAAAAAATACTCTGAATACAGGCAATTTGATTAAAAGTTAAGATATTTAACGAGCGGATAGAAGTGAACAATTATCTCTAAATTTTATACACAAAATAAATCACATTATGGTTGAAATTTATGGATACTACTTGAAGTTAAATTTAGAAAAACAAAGCAACATAATTTTTTATATATTTAATTTCTCTGTACATTTTTTTTGATAGTTTAGTTAATTTTATGTACATGTATTTGACTTTGATAAATTGTGGGTCTTAAATGATGATTAGGGCACAAGTTGTGGGATGGCCACCAATTAGATCATTCAGAAAGAACGTGATGGCGGTGCAGAAGAACAACAACGACGAATGGCCACCAATTAGATCATTCACAAAGAAGATGATGGCGGCGCAGAAGAACAACGGCGAAGAAGGTACAGAGAAAGCAAGCAGTAGCAACGGCACGGCCACCGGCGCAGCTTTCGTTAAAGTTAGCATGGACGGTGCTCCTTATTTACGTAAAGTCGACTTGAAGTTATACAAGTCCTACCAAGAACTTTCGGATGCCCTAGCTAAAATGTTCAGCTCCTTCACTATTGGTATGTCACATTTAATTAATTGTTAATTACATCTATCAAATTTAACATTTTATTTGTAATTAATTTTCACGTATGTTGATTAATAATTTTGTTCATTTAATTTTGTAGGTAATTGTGGATCAAATGGAATGAAAGATTTTATGAATGAGAGTAAATTGGTAGATGTTTTGAATGGATCTGAATACGTTCCAACTTATGAAGACAAAGATGGTGATTGGATGCTTGTAGGAGATGTGCCATGGGAGTAAGTTCTTGTTTCTTTTTTGAATTTATATAAACTATCTAAAAAATTTCAAAAATTTAATTGAAATATATGGATAGTTAATTATATATTGCCCATAATCACTAACTTTATCTTAATTTTTCAGGATGTTTGTGGATTCATGCAAGCGTTTGAGGATAATGAAAGGGTCTGAAGCAATTGGACTTGGTAATTATTTTACTTTCACATAATTTTCTACAATCATTATGAATTTCTATAAATAATTAACTTAATAATATTCCTAAACATTTAATTAATTAATTTTCCAGCCCCTAGAGCAGTGGAGAAGTGCAAGAGCAGAAACTGAAGATTGAAGTCTACAATGTTAATTTGGTCAACTGATTAAGTTGTCTAAAATTAAAGGAAAAGCAGACCGTCTGGAGAAAGGGGAAGAGCAGGGAGTTTGGATGCAAAATTATGTACCATGTCTTTTGTTTTTTCTTTTTTACTTAATTTGAAATTATTTTTATTATAAATATTTGTGAGTGAATATATCGGAGATTTGTTAGGGACATGAAGTAATCATATATATAGAAATATACATATATGTAATGTGTAACGAATAGTTGTTTATTGTCAAATTATGGACTTGTTTTGCTTAATAATATTTTTGTAGTTGTCATGATCATTGTTTCTTTCTTTTAAAAAAATCAACTGATATTCAGATTTTCTTTTAATCTTTTAATATTTGATCAACTTAAATTCAAGTTTGGTAGTTTACTTTTTTTTCTTTCTAAAACTCAAAATTAAGAACTTATAAATTAACTCTTTTTTTTTTTTCATGGGAACATATTGTTTTGTACTAAATATAATATATGACGATGATATTGGAATCTTTTTTAGTATTAAAAGATCTAACGTTCGATTTTTTGTGAGAATAAATGAAACCGAAAAAAATGTAATGTATGATAAGATTCTCTCCTGAATTATATGTGAATTGAGGTGAAATTTTGAGTTGTTTTTTAATTACTAATGTGTTAATGTGTGATTGGTTGAGGAAGGCAACGAATTAGATCCATCAATAAGAAAGTGATAAGGTGGGGCAAGTCCATGTGCTCATTGTTGGATGCTTTCATGTTCATCATTTATATTAGTTGTCGAATTTTTGTAGGTCTTCAGCAAGATAAGGGCTTTCCAGCATTAAAATTATGTTTGTTGTATATATTATGGGAAACATAAATACTGTATGAAATGTGGACAGCAGAGAGATAAAAAAAATATATTAATAATTCATTATTATCATCACTATCTTGTGTTCATAAAGAATACAACCTAAAAGAGCTCGTCTTCTCGTTATCATGGCCGTGACAGATCATGTGTCACAGCCGTGAATCTTCAATTCTCATTCTAACTTAAAAGGAATTCCACCTGCATAAAATTGAGTAGTTTGGGTTATAAATGAGTCGAGCGATTTAACTAGATAAAAATACGTTAACATTTTATTAATTAATCTTAATTAGAATTGAATTGTAAACAGATTTAATCCGAACAAAATTTAAAACTCATTTGTTGAACAAATCCAACCGAATTTGTTTGACGGAGATTAATTAACTCCATGATGACCTCAATCTCTATATATCCTAAAATCAAAGATAACTAGTGCGGTGCTGTCTGAGGAAAGAAAAATCTTTAATGTAAAAGCAGAAAGAAGAAAGGGAAGAAGGAGGCTTCTTTTTTCCTAAAATATATTCTTATAAAATGTCAGTTCAAATGAGACTTAATAATATTCTATAATGTGATTTAACGATGACTTTGGGAATGGTTTTTATAAATTATTGATATGTTATATGGGAGAAAATTGTTAATTTTTGATTAATTTATTCACCATTTATAATTTTTTAATATTTAATTAATTCAAATTCGAGCCAATTTTTGTGAGAGACAAAATATTTTGTACCAAATTTAAAAGTAATTTAATTGTGGCTAGTTGCTTCAACTTTTTTTTTTTATATTGCACCCAATATCCTGAGCTTCTCTACAGTAACTTGAAGGGATTTAATGGGTTCAGATTAATTCGGATTCAGGAGTTTGATATACACCTCAAAGGTAGAATACCTACCACCAACATTGTTGCATTCACATGACTCGAATTCGAGACATCTGATTAAGTTAGAACAACTCATGTCAGTTGATCAAGTGTTTAATGGTATTATATACGAGTTGCTTCAATTTTGATTTTCAAACTAAATAAACTAACTTATTATGGAAAGAAAACAGAAAAATATAATGTTGTATATCCGATTTTCTTTGATTTATACGACTGTGATTTTGAAAGGGAAAACATTTAGTTAAAGTGATGTGTGTAAAGTTTTCAACACAAATATTCAAAGTAAATGAACAGAATACTCTCTCCTCTTTATTTCCTACATAAAACTAGGGATTTGCAAAGATTTACTTTTCCTTTTCAGCGATTCTTTTTCTGGCCTTTCCTCAAAAGTATTATATGTTCTTGTTCCAAAATTAAGCCTTCCCTCAGATACTCTTTCCTAAGCCGCTTAACCAATTCTCTCTCCTTTCTTTTTACAATAAAACAAGGTATTGGTCGATTGATGTTAGCAATTTCGATTGAATAGGATTGCGTGGACTTTTTTCTATTGTGTATTGGCATGATTGTTTAAGCCAAAACCAACCACAAACAAAAAATTATATACTTCAATTCTGTATAAAACGAGTCATTCCCTCTTTTTATAAAAACAATCTTTATTAGATATATAATGCTCACGTTCATATACTAAAGATCCACCATTATTCCACGTGAAATTCTATCTAATCACAAGTACTTTATGGTAACAAGTATGCAAGACATCGCCAAATTCAATATATAATAATGTGATGAGATCTCAAATAAGCAGGTGAATCGCGGGTTTGAAGACTCACGTGACACCAGTCTCCGAACGGACGATTGCATGTTTCTGAACTCTTGTAGCTTGATAGATCAAATTAAGTACTAGTTATGTTTTTATATGTTGTCATCCCGTTAAATAATGCAATATATGTGTTTAACTGCGACTTGCCAAAGATGCATGAGCTCAAAATGGTACACGACGCCGACAGGGATGATGTATGATTACATGATCAAGCCTAGGACTTCCCTACAAGCGTTAGTTCGTTGTAAAATATCTGTTTGAAATTCGATGGAAAAATATTTGGTTCAATAGGTGAGTACGGTCATCTTTTTTGGGTCAATATGTAAAAATGGAAGTTCGGGGAGTTAATGGGATATCAAGTAGAAGTTTGAGGGCTATTATGTTTGGCCTTGTATTAACAAAAAAAAAATCATGATACAATTTGATAGATTTATAAAAGAATAAGAGATTATTGATGTTATGGATATTTTTGTTAAATTTTATATACTATAGTAAAATAATGTAAAAATAATAATCATATACTTTTTTTTGGATATAAACTTGGCTATGTAAAAATTCTACAAAGTCTAACTCATCGAGTGATATGGAAACCCATTATGTAAAAAGTGCACGCACTCCTCTATCTATTATCACGCGCAGGCCATTTAGAACAATTCAAGGAGTAATGATTTGGTCCTTGATTTTTATACCCACCATAACACCAAAGAACAAATAAGAAAGACGTCAAAGATCTGATCATTGTAGAGAAGAAATTACTTAAATTGATAAAGTTCTGGTTTTTCAGGCCATGATTAAGTAGTCAATCCATTTTTTCTTTACTCCCATACCAAACGTACCTCGGAGAATTAGGGATTATCCCAAAAAAAGTGGGAAAAGATTATTCTCCTGAATAATTAAGGAATATCATCAAATACCATACTAAATGTACGCTAAATGTCACGACCCATTCTCAGAACCATGACCGACGTACGAGGTGAACCGTCTGAGGGAGCCGGACTCATCTTGCACAAGCCTCAAAGATACAAAAACTATAAGCCCATATATTGAAATCATTTTAATAAAACCGTTTTCGAAAAAATCATATATATATGATTATAAAATATATCAAAAATCAATACGAGCGATAAATCGCAAATCCAATATCCCAAAATAAAATCTCAAAACAGCGGACTCCAAAACCCAACAGTATCTCGATGCGAAGCTCTAAAATAATGAAGTAGCCCGGCCAATAAGGCGCTACTAACCAAAAATATCGGGTCTCACTGGGCGAAGAAACTAAAAGTTACCGAGTCCAATCAACTTGTAAAATGGAAACAAGGCAACACAGAAAAAACAAAGGGGGTTAAACCCAGTGAGGGACAACACTCCAAATTGCTTCATACGTGTCTCACAAAGACTGATTTGAAAACCGTTGAAAAACTACCACATGCACGTATATGATAAGATGTATATATATATGTATACACATTACATACATAGTATAATTTCAGAAACACATTTCACAAACGTTTACAACCAAGACAACCACATGCGCATTGGCGAAAACGATACTACTAGTATCATAGTAAAAAACAATATATACATATTATGAGACAGGTAACAATCGTGGTGTGAACTGTGTCACTCAACCACCTCAATAATGATTGTGGACTCTGTCACTAATCCGGTAACAAATCATATGCCGGGTCGGGGCACATGACTATCGACAACCCTGATAGCTGGGTCATATCATAAATTAGTATACCAAAGGCTATGTATCCCGTAGAGAAGGTGTCCCACAATAAAAAACCATTATCTCAAAAATAGTACATGCATTTAGCATCAAAAAACAGTCGAAAACATATATATATATATATATATATGTAATTCATTTCAAAAACAAATAATGAATATTTATACACATAAATCCAATTATTTAATTAACCAATCCTTAGATTAGTCCGGTTTCAAGTATGTGTTATACACATCAAAAACAATAACAGTTTCGAGACACAACCTATGTGTCTGAAACTATCATCCACTCACCTGGATGTCCAAAACTCTAGGACTCGGTATTACTG
>CAODLS011682242.1:0-17715 GCA_948243855.1 Flueggea neowawraea | reverse complement strand
TTCTATTGCCTATAATTTTTTAACTAATAGACTGTATGTTGTATTTTACAATAATCATTAAATTTATCAGAAGTGTTTTCGCTATAGAATAAGTTTCTTGTAACATATTGCATATTTAATAGTATTTATTGTATTATAATTTTAAAATGCGGCGTTTATTTGTGTTCATTAAAAAATATGTATGATATATCCAAATGTCAGTTAGTGCGTTACCATTCAACAATGTAATTTTTTTTACCTGTAATTTTAAAAAATATCCTATTAATATTTATTTATATTAAAGTGACCCTACTACCGTTTGTTTTTTCTTCTTTAGATAAAAAGAATTTATTCGCACCGGGGCCTTTTGTGAAATGTATACGTGTCAAATAGTTATAGATTCTTATCTTTTTCCAACTTTTATAAGTGGAAATTTAGAAGACGAAAGTACAGATGGAGCACTCTGATTTTTGGCCTCTTTTAGGAGGCTAGAGAAATTCGATTTGAAAAAACGTAACACATATATATTATATAAATAATAATTGTATATATTATTGTTTGGTGAAAATGAGAAGACCCATGTGATTTGACATCCAAAATTAGCTTCCTAATGCAAATTGTCCAATCACTTCCCAGTTTGTTTAGCACTAATTAAATGAAAATGGCATGAACCCCATACGATGATTGCATGTTGCTTCTGTCTTCACTTGCACAATACCTGGACGTGGACGGACCCTTCTTTTCTAATCTACCCCATGCGACCTTCCCTTCCCTCTCAACCAATACCTCTCTTATAGACGTTTTCATTTTAATACTAGTGCCGCTAAATTCTACATTGATAAATTGTATGAAAATATAGAGATTGTATACGTTTTAATAAGTATCAAGAAGCATGTAAGTAATATACCAAATTAATATGTCGATACTAAACATGCTTTTTATGAATTCAATTTTTAAACCAATACACAAAAGAAACTTTCATAATTACCGTATCAAAGTTCATATGCGTCAAAGGTTTCGGAGAATAGGACCCAAAAATTGTTGATTCAATGATTAATATGTTGATTTTGAAAAAATTGACTACTGTAAGTCTTGAAGTAACTGACCATTATTTGCACAAAAGTTTCCAAAGAGCATGCAGCTTGCTTTTTATCCTTAGAAGGAAAGAGTCACGCACGCTTCACAAGTAAAGGTGAACAAAGGTTCACGTCCAACCCTAAATTCCGCCAAAAGAAATTGCAAAGTTAAAGGGCCTTTGTTTATCTTTTGATTGTTTATCGGTTCCACAAGAATATTCTTCCATCATTCTTGATTCTTTGAAGAAAAAACAAAGAAAAAGAAGGAAAGCTAGATGCAGAAGAATATACACGTCGGCCCTTCAGCCAAGCACCTAATCCCCCTTACCTTCTTTTTACGTGGCTCAACCAAACCAAGACATAAGGCTAATGAATCACTAATCCTAATCCACTTAGTCACTGATGTCATAGACCAATTTCAATGCTGGTTAGGTAAATGTTACTGCACAGAGACTGGTCATTAGGACCAGTTCAAGTGATTAGCTGAATTCATTGTCAATCGTGAGATTAGGATTTGACTAATGTTGGAGTATTCACAGATACAGAGACAACAAAAGTAGTATCATTAAACATAACCTCAACATGGTATTTCAGATACTTTAATGAGGATTTTATAGCACATGTACAATAATAATAGAGGAAGGTGGGGTTGGGAAGCACGAGCAATTGTGCTTCTCTGTGCAAATATTTTCTGTCACAACACTTTTACAGTTACCAATCTAATGATTTCGGCATGAACTCATGAAAAAAGTAATGAAGAAAACATTATATTAATTGGTACACACAGGAGCACCTAACTTCAGTTGAGTTGCTTACTCAATAGGCTGCTGGAGCAGGTCTTAGTTGTGACAACTAACAATCATCTATCTTCTCCAATCCTCCATTTCCGTGCGTATTTGATTACGGAGGTACAACAAAGATCCTGGAACATTTGTTTCTTTACCGACATGTGAAAGAATTTGCTAAGCACGTTTCAGTCGATGACATAACCGACAAGATTTTGTGGAGCATAAATATGTCATAAAACTTGAGATAAATCAACAGAAGATAACTGGTAATGAGGGAATTGGACCTTGTTATGAAAACAAAGGAAGTTGACTAAACCCGCTCTGTAGGTACAGGTTGGGAACTGAGGAGTCTTTCAGCCTCATCATTCGCTTCGGCTTGTAGTTTCCACCTCTGTTTAGAAAGAAAACATTCTTAGGTAGATAATGAAGAATTGAAAAGTTGAAGCAAATTGCATAATGCATGCCAATCATATGGTCTCTATTGATGACAGCAGTAGTTCACCAAGGAGTTGCTACTTGCTATGACCCCCCTGAAATCCTAATTATGTTTAATTTACCAGGTTCAGAGAATTCACTATTAACTATTACTATTGTTTCCTGAATTGGAAACTTCCGACTTGATCATTTTCATTTCCACAAATATCAGAGAGAGAGAGAGAGGGGGAGAGAGAGAGAGAGAGAGAATTATTGAACATGCCCCTTCAAGATTCTCTAGCTCCATGATCTGCTGTATCTGTTCAGCAATTTTTTCCTGCGAACAAGAATCATTGTGTCCGGTATTTTTATAAGAAAAATTGGGAGATCAAGGATTAAAAGATAAAAACAGGAAAGTTTGACGCACCGCATTGCTTGCTGCTTCTGCAGCAAGAACATCAGAGTCCAATTCTACCTCAATTTCAATCATTGAAGAGATCTGGAACAATGATGGGAATGTACATTTAATAATCATCATACTGAACATATACAACACGCATATAAGCACATCTTTTGGGGTAAGAGTGAGCAGTGGACAAGATTTAAATCTGAACATAGGAGTTTTTATCATGCAGAAAACATACTCTTGCATAGCTGTCAATGAGTTCAATTCGTCCTTTGAGAGAATTTTCTAAGCCTTCTTGGACCCTTTTTACCCTAGTTCTCTGGGCACTGACAGGAAATAAGTGATTGTTTTAAACCGGCAAGCTTCAAAGAAGATCCATTTATTCAGCGAATAATAGATCTAAAAAAGAGTACTAGTGATGTCAAAGAGGGGTTCACCGATAAGATGGTTCTCCTACGGCAAAGATTTTGTTCTCCAACTGGCACATCCGGGCCAACATCCAAACCTAGACATACAGCAGGATACACTTGTAAGATGTAACATAGTGAAAGACTATTTCTTTATGTCCATTAATATTTTCTTCCAGTCTTCCCAATAAAGTATTACTTATACCCAGGAAACAATAGATTTAAAGGACAATAATTAATTTGAATTTTCTATATTCCAAATGGATCAACTTGCAAATTAACCCCAGAAGTTGTAATAACACACAGCCAGATTGAGGCTTACCTCCTTTTCAGCAGCTTCTTTTAGATCCTTGATGCGAGACTGAAGCACATCGTATTGAGATAATAGCTGTTGCTTGATGGCTACTGTATCAATTGACCTTTGAGGAAGCTGACACGTTCAAACAAACTGTTATGGGCCCTTCCCATATTATAAGAGGAAGAAGAAGGTTGACAGCCTGTCGAAGAATTCCAGAATACAGAACCAGAAGACAATGGTGAATATGGATAGGAGCAGATTGTGTTAGAGATTATTTAGCTAGCCTTAGTGGTGTGTTTTCTTACTTGAGTAGGAGTCAATATTTTCTATACCAAAGGTATTTCTTGTTTACGTAGGAGATATTTTATTCCTTAATTAGTAGTCTTGGTTGGGTCTAAACCAAACTAATATATATACAGCTCTCTCCCTTGAGCTTCCGGGTAGATGTAGCTCCCCTCTGAGCTCCAACTTTCACTACTACAAACCCTCATCACCCCATGACTAGATCCTGGAATCTAGCCCATAACACAAAAATTAATCAGTCAACCCTTATTAGTTTATCTTAACAAGAATCATCGTCCCCTTTGTAAATATACGGAATAGTAAATCAAATGTTGCAAGATCGAATTAAACCATTGGATTGCGCACTTGATATATCTTAAAAGATTGAACAGCAATAGGTTAAAAATGACGCAGCTGGCTAAGAGCTTCTGCAAAGTGTCACTTGTAGCTTGCTAATAACTTTAGATGTTTCTATGAAAAAAGGCTTCACATTTGTAGATGCACTCTTTATTTTATGATATGGTACAAGAATATCAAAATTTCTTGTTTAAGTAACAGAATTTCATAGTTACTGCTTATTGAATAATGAAATTAACAGCCAAATAATGAATCTTATTCTGGATGGAAGATGAGGGCATAAAAAAAACCCGACTTGAGCACCGAGTGACATCAAAAGATAAGATGGATCCTCATATGAAAATCTCAGAAAAAAAAAATGATTGGAATGTTAAGAAACTTAACAAGAAAAATTAGTTTCAAGGCAACAGAGTAGCTCACCTGATTCAGTTGGGGGATCACCAAAGTGTTTACTGCAGCTCCAACTCCAAGAGATGCAACCGCAGCTACAGAAAGGAACTGAGGTAAGCTGGGATCAATAATTCCAGATGCAGCATCTCCAGTAGCTAGAACAGCAAGAAGTGGAATAAGGACAGAAGGGCTAAGTAGGGAAAAGTTTCCATCTTTTACAGGTGCTCTTAACAATGGTGATTCCCTAGAATTTTCATGGTTCGTCAAAGACATAGGCTCTCCAGGGTAGAGGTTCGGTGCTTTCGGAATAAATTTAAATGGACCCACATTCCTGTAAACATTTGATGGAGCTGCACAGGCAATGGTTACTCTCTCCCCTTCTTGTGCTGGGATATCGACTGTTTCAGTAGCAAACTTGTGTGCGCGTGCCATGCCTGAAGGGGTCTGGACCTGAAAAATTGAACATAGCAGATTGAGCACACTGCTAAAGGACGTTGGTGAGCCTTTTAAGGAGGGAAATCTTGTTTTCGTTTGTGATATACAAACAAAATCCCTGATAAGACAATAATCATAGCATCCGTATCTGCTAAACTAAACCAGAAATATCACCTGTTGGCTCATGCATATAGATGTTTGGACAATCTAATTTGCATGCAAACGAAGCAAAGGCCCAAGAAAATGAGAGCAGGAAAAATAATGTAACACTGCATAGTGCATTATGCATAATAGATCACCATCCCTTCAAGTCACTTTGTTATGGAGAAATCAGAATAACCTAACAAAAAATTGTTAAGTAACAACAGATATTGTTATCAAGAAAGCATATTTTACAAGATCTTGAAAGATAATCAATGGGAAAATTCTCATTTAGCAACTGTTTATGAAGCTCACTATAAAAAAATTTTGGAAACTTTTACAGAAACCAGAAGACTTGAAAAAAAGAATATCCACACGTGCAAGAATCAGAACAAATTATAAGATAACAGGTATCAATTCTCCGACATGCAAGGTAAAGCCAGGTAAGAAAACATGAAATTTTGAATTTGGCATTCAAAAAAAAAAAAAAAAGGAAACAAGATATACCACAATGGAGTGAACAGCTGCAGGAATGCTCTGCTTCAATATCTGCAGAAATCTCAGCCCCCTTTCCCATGCTGGAATATCCATGCTGCGTTCGGCAGGAGTAGTTCCTTAGAAAATTGAATATCCCAGGATCAACACCATACACGAATATATTACCATAAAAAAACATTGTAAGCACACTTCAAAAGCAACATTTTTCTGTAACCAAGAAAAAGGGAGAAAAAAGTGTAACACCAGTCGTCACTATTATCAGAATTCACAAAACCAATTTCACAAAGACAAGTTTCCTTGATAACCAACAACATTATATAAAGCCATGTTTTAAAAACCAACCTGATTTCCTCCGATTCTATACTAACAATATTCCCAGAAACAAGCTCATATCGGTACCGGCAATTGGCACAAGACGCAATCTGCATAAACAAATCTCACTCAAAAACGCAATTATTTAAATCATTTTCACAAAAATCGAAAACTCCAGCACGGACATTACCTGAACACCATGCTGAGGTTGTGCAACAGCTACAGCTACCGTACAATTAGGGCATCTCACAACCTTCCCAAACGGAACCTAAAAGGAATATAAAATTACAAACAATTTCAATTTCAGTTATAAACACTATATACGCACATCAATTAATCAATTATCGAGTGCCTCTTCAGTTTCTCAGACTAAAATTGCTGCAATCGCTGAAATTACCTCTTCTGCAGGAGAAACTCCGATTCGGCAAATATAGTCAATAACTCTAATAGCATCAGAGACCTTGAGTGAAGTGGCAAGCCCCTGTACTAGCGAAGTGTAAACACTAACGTTTGGCCTTGACCATTTCCATCTCTCTACTAATGTTCCATCCTCACTGCTACCTATAAAGTAATCGTCAATGTACCACGTCATCATCATCATCTTATAGAATAAAACAAGCTGAGAATGACAGAGTCACTGAAATAGTTACGCACCTTGATCGAAGCTAGAGCGCATAGCGTAGAACACAGACAAAGCCAGCTCAGCATTGCCGCGATCAAGCGCGGAAGTTATAATAGAGCGACAGTCGCCGACACTAACAACACCAGTGTTAGTCCCAGCCATTTCGGCGATCACATGTAACGCTTCGTCGGCGTCTTTAGTAACAGAGACACGCACAAGCAAGTCGTCGTTTGTGGCGACGTCGTTTCGGTTGTCGCTGAGAGAAACTCTGGTGTGGAGTGATAGAGTAGAGAGTTTGAAAGGAGAGAAGAGGAGAGAGAAGAGAGCCTGGTTGGTTCTGTGGAGCTTGGAGAGTGGAGGAGGAGGAGTTGAGGTGTTGGAGGGAGAGAGACGGGAGAGCCATGGAGAGCATAAATTGAGAGTCATGACAGTGTGTGTTATGGTGTTTTTTTTTTTGGGGATATACCGAAGAGGATGTGGTTGGTGGTGGTGGTGGTGGTGGTTGTGCCGGAGAAGGAGGTGTAGAGATGAGGAATGAAAGGTTGAGGGATAATACAAGTACAAGGGGGAATTTCTTGAACTGTTTTCAGCCGTTGGATGGGGGGACAGGTTCTTCTTTGTCTACGTGTACAGATCCCGCAAAACTGTTTACTGTATCGGAAAAAACAATTAGATTGCGGTTTGGAGCTGCGGGGAATCGAACCCCGTGCCTCTCGCATGCGAAGCGAGCGCTCTACCATATGAGCTACAACCCCGTGACGTGGTGATTTACTTAAGAAGTATTATTTTAACATAAAAATACACTAAACAAATTTGAAATTTCATAATAAACAAAATAATAAAATGAGAAACATTGTACTGTACATTAAGATAACGTTTGTTAAATTTATTCTAAAAAGGGAGGTTAAGATATATCTAAAATGCTTTCTAGAATAAAATAAAATTAGCATGTATTTTGAAAATTGTTTTCAATTTGTTTAAAACACATGAAATTTAGAATAAATTGTTCTTTACCTATGTCAAAATATGCGTATCTTAAAAAATAAGATATATATATCTAGTTGTGGGTTTTGTTTTTTTTAAATGTTAAAAAGTTTGGAAGAACTAATCTTTCCAACCTTTCCGAGTGTTAACAAACACTACCCAGCTCAAATGAGTGTAGATAATTTGCCAAAAACACCATATAATTTCAAGAAATCGCTGCGGAATATAGCAAGACCAAGAAGCAGACATCGACTCTTTTGTGTTGGAAGCTGGGGAGCATAACTAGTCGATGAAGTTGAAAAAATATACATCCACAAAATCCTCGACCATGCAGTCTTTGCAATTAGCCGGAAGAGAAATTGCTAAGACAAGTTAGGGATACACAAATCTGTGGGCCTATCAGCAAAGAACAATCACATATATATAGAGTAGGGATTGCATTTAACGTCCAGCGCCCCAACAGTAGCAAGATTAGAGTTGAGGGCTTGCGGTTCAACACGAAATTAAAACAGATCAACTTTTGAGAAAAGCCTATGTTCTATATTTGGAAAAGCATAACTCCCCTGGCACTGCACTACCCATAGGCATAAAGGAATGTTGAGTAGACTTGAGGTTGAACAATGCACGGCAATAGGCTGGCATGCATCAATTGCCATAACGACCTCTTGCCCATGGTACCCTTGGTGGCAAACCATTTCCATTGTATCGTGGAAAATTGTTCTGTCTGGGAGGGATTCTCATTCTCTGCTCCTTCAAGTTGGCAAAGAGTGAGTCCAGTGTCTTCGGCCTCTGCTTGGAATTTCCATCCCCTTGCTGCTGTTGCTGCTGCTGGCTCCGTGGAGACTTCAAGAGAAAAATAGATCATGTCAATGGTCACTGGCAACACTAACAATCACACTATTCCAGCCGCAAACACTATAGCTGAGAAACACTAGTATGATTTAACATTCTTCACTAGCTCGAGCACACAACTAAAAAAAATCCTACCAAAATTCACCACATCAATTACAGACAACTGTGGATTCAACTAATCTCAATTCAATTGACAACAAACCAAAGTATGTACGTTTGTGCTACTGTACTTTGCAGTAGATCCTCCGTTTGCTGCCCTTCTCTGATTCGTATACTCTACCAACCCTGCATCCAAAATCCAAACTTATAAAAACAACTCTAGAGGCAACAGATAAACAGGTGTACTTATTCCAGCATAGACTCCCTTCAGATAGCCAGCACCAAAGTCAATAGAGAACCATTGCAAGAGTTTTGCATCACTGAGACTTGAGTATTACCATGCCGAACAAAATTAAATCCAACAAAGAGAAATTAAGACAAACCAATTTTGGCACACAATGCTCGTTTCAAGAACAACGAAGAAGCTCAGTTGAACAATGAACCACTCTCCGCAATTTCATTTCTTTATCTTAATAATCAACAAAAGCGTTTTACATTGAAGATTATCTGAAAATGAAGACTTGCACTTGAATTGCTGCAGAACAGAGGAACTATAACAACCACCCTCCAATCCAATAAGCAGCAGATTTACTTTCAGGATCCTTAGAAAGATACTATAACAACCCAGACACTACAAGAGATTTCGTTGCCAGCTACATGTATGATTCTCCAATCACACCATATGCTACTTAAACCTTTTCCACACAACAAAGTTTGGACTTTCACCCCAAAAGTCAATTAATTTATATGATGGAGACAAAAATTCTGAATTACAGAACTTTAGAAATTCAGCCTCCTTTCTTTAGCAACGCCATCTAAACTCCACATGCAACAGTCAGCTCAATATTCAACCATTTATGAGCAGGAGAGAGAGAGAGAGAGAAAGAGAGAGAGAGAGAGAGAAGAAAGGTGAGATAGTGTGTGAAGTTCCATACTCCAGAAGTCACCTTAGCACTAACTTTTTCACAACTTAAGATCTCCATCATTATTCCAATTGATAACATCAGCCAAATTTTGGGAAGAAAAATTGGAGGAAAGATAATTGGAAGATGGATGAACTAATATGGCCAATCACATTTTTAAACAACTGGCCACAATGCTCAATAGAGAGCACCAGGCACATATTAGGCAAAAATAGCTATATGTCATGGCGGTATGTTTCAAAAACTCCAGGAGGAATAAAGAAAATACATGAAGCACAGAATAATCCAGAACAGAAACCACAAAAAACCCACTTCACATTGCTATTAGAAAGGAAGAGATTTTATTACCTCCAGCATGAACCGCAATAAAAGTTTGTCGGATGCAGAAGAGAAAGACCTGCTCAAAATTTTCCGCACAAATTGCTTCAACTAGATCAAACGTCTACCACTTTTTCATGCATCAAATCCTTTTCCACATTTCTCAAATCTAAATCATCAGTTTCATATAGATCCCTGTTAATCACCTATTATCCACTGCAAACCAGCCCATCCATAATACCATGGTATCATTCAAAATGGAGATGATATCCATGACCAAAGTACTATTCAGCCCTTGATAAATTTCAAACTCCAGAGATATGTAAATACAGGAAACTTCTAGATGATTTAAGCAGATACAAGCAATAATTAATGGGATTCCAGAGCTGATCAATAGTCACAATCGATGCCAAGTTCCAAAACAGTATGGGATGCAAGATATAATTAAGTGGAAGACCAAGTTGCAGAGCTCATCAGATTTACCTACATGTGATCAAACAAAATTACTACTTGACCATCACCAAAATTGCTCAGTATTCCATGGTTGCTATAATATCACAATACCTTGCTTTGTTTTGATTAGCCATCACATAACGACCATAAGGTCTGTTGGTAAAAGGAGCAAATGACGCTTTCCGGGCAATCAGTTGCTACGAGGAATCGATTCCCCTGAAAATATGACCTCCTTTGAGCCAAAAAAACCCTGATAACCAAATTTGGACATCCAGTCAAAATAAAAACATGGCAAGTCATATGCTAAATGTTGATAAATAGTGTCTTCGCAACAAGCATCTCCTACCCATCAAACAAAGGGCCTTGAGTCCATATAACGCCGCACCTTTAAGCGTTAATTGCATTACTCGGTCACTGAAGTATCCGAAAAAGTTCACTAAAGTTACTTAAGTAATTTTTTGTTCAATAAGATCATCCAACTAATTTTTTCAGTCTAGCAAAGTCATTCGGTCGCATGACTCAACATTTTTTGCCATCTGTGCACCAACCATAGCTACGTCGGTCCACGTTTAATTGCCACGTTTTATTAATGGACACGTGACAAGAACACGTGGCAAAGGCTCAAAGTTAAAAAAAAAAACAAAAATTAGGGTGGGTCACAGGTTGCAAAATAAAAAAGAAAAGAGGGGACCAAATGGGACAAACCCGTAAACAAACAAAAGAAGTAAAAGTGGAGTTGATGGTGGAACCCTAGGTGCATTGCAAACTCAAAAAAATCCATGCAAACTGTCGTTTTCTTCTGTCTTTGAGCAATTAATCATTTGATTTTCACAATTTTTGGTGTGAATTGATGATGCAGATGCGTTAGAACTAGTTGGTCGGCTTCGCCTATATCTTTTGCTTCCCTCCAGTGCTTCGCCTTGGCTTTGGATTCGAAGTCGTTACAGGTTGTTATTGTAGGTAAATCCACCTTCATCGTTGATCCTACACTCCTCCTTCCTTCTTCCCCGACATTTTAGTCTCGACAAAAGAAGATGACCGTTGATCGCGTGTTTTGCTATTGCGGTGAGCCGACGATGTTGAAGGCTTCTAGCACAAGTGAGAATCCTGGACGCTATTTTCTTGGGTGCAGAAACTATGGGGTTAGTGTTTCTTCTTGGTTGTGAATTCAAATTTGATGGTGTTGAAGGAGTTTGTTTTACTAGAGAAATGACGGATTCTTTCTTGTGTGACTAGTGAAAACATGTGTGTAGAGATGTTGTCATGTTCTAGTTGTGGCTGCCATTGTTGAAGTCTTCATTTTTTACAGTGCATTGATACTGAAAGTGATAGTTGCTTTAATTTCTCATGTTGCAGGGGAGTGAGGTGTGTTGCTCATTCTTCCAATGGTATGATCCAAAAAGAAATTCTGACAAAATTATGAGACTGTTACGAAGGCAAGATGAGAGTTCAACAAGCAGCAACCGTCGGTGGTCACAAATAGTTGAAACTTGTATTTTCGAAGAGGCTAATAGAGCAACGAATATTGTTCCTGAAGAGGCAACTGCAATTGACAAGCATGTTCGTGGGAGACAAGACGATGTCATGGTTTGGAAAATCTTGGTGCTTCTACTGATAGGCGTGTTATTGGGGTTGTGGATGAAGTAGGGAATTTGTAGTATGTTCGTGTGTTTAAATATTTTGTGATGCTCCTGGAATGCTTTAAAGTAATATTAAGACATGACTTATTTTCGGAAATAATAAACACTTATTGTACTCTCTTGTAGCTGTAAAAATTATAAATGTAGTTGTTTGAGATGAATTTTTAGTTTATTTTCTTGGATTAGAATATGCACTAATGTTGCAGAATCTGTTGTTGCAAAGATGCAACAAATTATGCACTTCTGTAGGTTCAAAATTCGCATGTCGGTGTGGTCATACTTATTTTGCTATTTATGTACTTTACTGCAGATGTGTCTGCAGTTTTCAATCTTGTGCCTGGTGTTATAGACGAATTTCGGTGTGGTCATACTTGTTTTGCTATTTATGTACTTTACTGATAGAAGGTTTTAAAAATCTATGAATTTTTCTTTATCCTACTCCTGCCTCTTGGTGGTGTTTCGAGGCAGGAGGCTTTGCTTTAAATAGAGCTATCAGGGTCATAAAATATGTTGTAGGATTAACATGAGTCCTTATAAATTACAACAAGCTTGATGGTGTCCCTTTATTTGTGGTCAACTTCATTAATCTTCTTTAGCAAATGTTGAATTTTTTGAATCACAAAATCATTTATTGAAACGCGAGCTCTCATTCCAGATCAAAAAAATAAAATAAAATAAAATACAAGTGCAAGTTTTCATGTCCAAATCACAGATGTGTGGACCATCTCCCCCATCTAGCCGAAACTTAGTATGACCGTTATGGATCGAAATGTACAAGGTTGAGAATATGTTGGCCTTTTCCAGTTTCTTTGCCACTTTTGGGAAAATAGATTGATTCCAACGAGCCGTCATTGCCTTCTTTGTATGCAACCTCTTCATGACTCGGTTTTTTATCATATTAAATATTGTGATGATGGGCTTTCTTCTTGTATCTAGTATGTAATTGTTGAAGCATTCACACAGATTGTTGAGAAAAATATCGCACTTCGCAGATTCTTTGAAGAAAGCTCGAGACCATGAATGCATAGGCCTGTCCGGATGATTGAACCACTCACGAGCTTCCTTATCTTTTTTTTCAATTTTCTCCATGCATTTTTCAAACCGTTCTGGGTAAGAAGCTTTTGTCGCATTCCATACCAAGTCTTTAAATACTTTACCTTTGAACATTCCTCGAAAATTTGTGTACATGTGACGAACGCAATTGCGGTGTTCATCATTTGGATACAACGATTTAATAGCACCGACTAATCCCTGTCATAAAAAAGACAACTAGTTGTTATTCGGAATGTAAAATAAGAAATGTAAAAGACTGTGCCTAATCATTTATAGGTGGAACAAATGCATTTGAGTTTTGCAGGATGCACAGATGGCCATATTCACTTTTAACTAATTAATAATTAATTAGCTCAAGTGCATTGCCATCATCATTCCATGCTATTAATTAATTAAAATAGTCAAGTTCAAACCTTGCGGAAATTTAAATAAAATCCTACATGAACAATTAAGTTTAAACAAATTTCCAGGAAGCTGTTGTATTTGTTCATCACTCCAAACTATGATCAGTCCTTATTTTAAGCCAAAACATTATGAGATTTAAAAATAAATAAATTGGACCGTTGGGTTTATCTTTTGTCTATCGCTCATAAAACTAATGCGGTGGTTGTTGTAAATTTCCAAATCCTCTCCGAGAAGTGAAAGAAACCAAGTCCATTTTTGCAGTTCTCTACTTGAACTACAGCTCAAGCAATTGAGAATATACAATCATTCGGATCAATAGTCACTGCCGCCAATAATTGGCCACCGTACGTCCCCTTTAGCCAACAACTGTCAACGCAAATTATTGGCCTAAAAGATCTCTTAAATGCTTCTTTCAAAGAACTCAAGCAAATATAAAAACCCCTAAAGTGTTCAAACTCCTTCCATAGCATCACAGTACTCTCAGGATTAGTGTTTTTCAAATCAACTTAGCATATTGTTCGTGTTCTTCTCCATATATCCACTTCAAGCATTTGGATCGCACCCTCCAAGCCTTAGTGTGGCTGATCTTATAGCCATGATCAGCGAGCACAGTTGTAACAAAACCATCTTCACGCCATGTTGGTTTAGCTCTAAAACGGTTCAAGTAAAATTGTGCAAGCCATTCGACATCCATATGGAAGTTGTTGAATACCATTGCACAAGTATGCCGGAGTCGCAATGTCTTGATTTGAATGGTTGGATCATCTCTACCAACTTTAGATGCCCAAATGTAGAAGCTGCATTTCTTCTTAGTCTTTTTCTTGCTATAGCACCGAACACTACAACGTAACTTGTCATTTGTTGGAAAATATATTTGTCGCCCGATTCTTAATACCCCAATTCTTAGCAACTTTCTTGAACTTTGTGAAATTAGCAAAACACATGCCAACCACAAAACTTGGATTGTACCCCTCCCTTTCAAAATTAAACTATTGGTCCCTACTCTTTTTCTTCATGGCAGCTCGTTCCTTCATGGAAGCCCATTCCTTTTTTTTTCGATGATGCATCAAAGTATAAATCTTCATCGTCTTCATATTCAAAATCTGCAATGTACTCCAAATTTGGTATTTCAATCCTTGATTGTCTACCAAAAGCCATGTCTGATGGTAACACGCGAGGCATGCAGTGACAATTCTCACCAACAACTTCCAAGAAATCTTCATCATCGCTAGAAATGTTATAATCCTCATCTATAAAAAAATCTCCATCATCAATACATGGTTCCTTTCCATGGTTTTTTCCATCAGCATTATTCACATCCACATCTGTTTATAACATTTAAAATAATCAGTTTTGACATCATAAGCCACAATACTAACAATGGGTAAAGCACAAAAGCAAGGTTGAAGAACAAAAGTGTTTTGGAAACAATATCAGATTGGATAACTCACCATACAACGAGGGTCCACACCCGCTGGTTCTTTCACAAGGCCCAAAGTTGTCAGTCCCCATTAAGCCGACTCGTACCTGATAAAAAACTCGTTCAAGTGAAAGCCAATAAAGAGACAATTTGCTTCGAACCCGACACAACTTTGAAGCTGACCAACTAGTTCTAACGCACTTGCATCATCATTCACACTACAAATTGTGAAAATCAAATGATTAATTGCTCAAAGAAGGAAGAAAACGACAATTTGCAAGGATTTTTTTGAGTTTGCAATGCACCTAGGGTTCCACCATCAAATCCACTTTTACTTCTTTTGTTTGTTTATGGGTTTATACCATTTGGTCCCCTCATTTCTGTTTTATTTTGCAACCTGTGACTCACTTTACTTTTTGTTTTTTTTTAACTTTGAACCTTTGCTATGTATCCATTAATAACATGTGGTAATTAAACGTGGACCTACGTAGTTACGGTTGATGCACATATGGCAAAAAAGCGTTGAGTCATGTGACTGAATGATTTTATTGGATCGTAAAAATTAATTCAATGATCTTATTAAATAAAAAATTATTTAAATAATTTTAATAAATTTTATCAGATACTTCAATAACTATGTGTGCAATTAACCTTGTTCTTTTGAAACGGTAAAGAAAAGAAGAGTTGAGCATCCAACTGATCCATGGGAAGGAAAGGAAGGTTATTTACTTGGGGGAAAAGAAAACACTTTTCAGTAGCTACACAACAGCTGTAAATATCAACAAAAGCGGCTGCAATTTTCGCCACTAATTTCCACATGGAAACTGCCCAATAAATAAGACACATTCGCGGCGCTACCATTTCTTCCCACCTATGAACTTTAAGCGGGGGGGGGGGGGGGGGGGGGGGGGGGGGGGGGGGGGGGGGGGGGGGGGGGGGGGGGGGGGGGGGGGGGGGCGGGGGGGGGGGGGGGGGGGGGGGGGGGGGGGGGGGGGGGGGGGTGGGGGGGGGGGGGGGGGGGTGGGGGGGGGGGGGGGGGGGGGTGGGGGTGTGGGGGGTGGTTGGGTGGGGGGGGTTGGGGGGGGGGGTGGTGGTGGGGCGGTGTTTGTGTGGAGTGTTTGTGTGTATAGTTGGTTGATTTGTTGTATGTTGGCTAATTTAATGATCTTATTATGTTTAGGTCGAACTTGTTACTGGAGAAGCCAATGAACAACCAACTCATATGGATGTTAACGATCACAGTCCCAGTAATGTACGCAGAGGGATGGGGGAGGAGGAATGGAGGGTCAACATTTTGGCACAGTTAGAGGCTTTAGAAGCATTCAAAATAACTATGTTAGATGAGTTGGCTTTTATGAGAAGTATAATGGAGAAAATATTGGCTGCAAATGAAGTAATTAGGAAGATGGTTGAAGAACACAATGCACATGCTAATGCGACCGATGGTAAGTGTATACCGACAGGAAGTTTGCCTTTACAAAATATGCAACCCTTGAATGAGAGGACCCTACCAGCTGAGGAGAATGATGATTTGGAACTAGGAACAACAAACATTTTCTTATATAGACCCCACCACCTTCTCTCGTTGGCCTCTTACGCTATCGTCGATTTGGATCTTACTCGAGTTATGTAGATGTCATTCAACTCGAGTTATTTAACATGATAACTCGAGTTAAGATCTTTTCTCATTCAACTCTGTCATTCCAGTTTGCTTCTGGTCTCTGGATTGCTTTGATAACTCGAGTTAGGTGTTTGGTTACTCGAGAAAAGCGTTCACGGCCACATATATAATGTTACATATCAAACTTAATTTTGTTCATCATCAAAATAAAAAAAGATCCAAATGTTAACTGCCATTAGTTCAACATCTCCCCATTTTTTATGATGACAAAATATGTATGAATTTGAACATCTATTCAATAATAACAAATAATTTGATCAAGGATTTTACTCTTTGTCACTTGGTTAGTTCAACATAACAATAAGAAAGATGTTCAAATCAATATAGATACCAATTATAAGACTTTATGTAACATTCTCCCCCTTTTTGTAATCATCAAAAAGATACGCAAGATGAAAATACTCCCCCTTTTTGTTTCACAATATGCATAACAATTTTCAAAGTAATACCTCCCTCTTTGAAATTCAAATATTCAAAGTATGCATAAAAGCATTTGAAATAGGTATAACCACATCAATACAATAACTAAGCAATTTTTTCAAATAAATACAAAATATCATGAAGGTGTGAAATCAATGTAATAAATCATTTTCAATCAACAAATAAATAAATTGCATGTATAGACAAGAAAATAACATAAAGCACAAAGTTTATGGAGAATAATGAATTACCCATATCCGTTCTTATCCTTGTCTATGATTGCCCTTAAGCACAAAGCTCCAACTTCATTATTGTCATCCTCACTTGAACTTGTTTCATCATACTCAAGTATTCTTCTCTTGCCATGTTTCTTCAAATGTGGACAATTTGGTTTGACATGTCCCGATTCATTGCACTCATAGCAAATGAGTTTGCTTTTCTTCTTGCTTTCCTTCTTTGTCATTTTTTCTTTGTTGAGGAACTTTTGAAATCTTTTTGTGAGATATTTGACATCTTCAAAATTTTTCTCTTCTTCCTCATCTTCACTAGAGCTTTTCATAAATTTTGAGTATGCTTTGAAAGCAATGCCCTACTCTTTCTTCTTTTTCTTCTTGCCTTCATCTTCTTCCTCTTTCATACTCATTTCATGGGTGAGTAAGGATCTAAGCACTTTCTCTAATGGTAGGCATGACAAGTCTTTAGTTTCTTGAATAGCATTCTTGATGGGATCTCAAGACTTTAGAAGAGACCTCAAAATTTTTCTCCCAAGCATGGAATGTGTATAAGATTTTCCAAGAGCTTTGAGACTGTTGATGATATCGTTGAAGTGGTCGAACATGGCTTGAATTTGCTATCCTTCCTCCATTTTGAATAATTCGTATTTATGAACAATGAGGAAGACTTTGTTTTCTTTGACTTGAATTATTCCTTCATAGGCCACTTCAAGAGTATGCCAAATTTCATGAGCATTTTGGCATTATTGCACTTTGTTGAATTGATCTCTACTAAGTGCACAAAAGAGAATGTGCATGGCTTTGTGATTGAAGGAAATAAGCTTCTTGT
>CAODLS011682116.1:0-14218 GCA_948243855.1 Flueggea neowawraea | reverse complement strand
AAGTATTTATTTATATAAAATGAATATAAATTTAATAGAGTAAATGTAAAGTCAAAATACAAAATACAAAATGTAACCCAGTAACTGAATAGCAACTTAATGTGGAGCTCTAATAACAGAAACAAAAGTAGAGCCCGGATGAGGGGCACTCACTATATCAAAAATGACTCACTGGGATCGAGGTGTCGGACAGTTGCTGAGCGTCAAAAATATCACCTGAAAAATAGGTTTATAGATAGGCAAAAGAATAAAAGGGGTAAGAATCCCTAGTAGGAAAAGACACTTTAGACCGGCTTCAAGCTTTACATAAACCATTTTGAAAACAATTTAAAAATATACCGCATACGTGTACACAATGATACCATATAATATACACACTACATACGTATAGCTTTCAAAAAATTATTTCACCAAAACGTTAGTACCCAAGGCATATAACATGTAGCCAGACAGTATCAGAGGCATATATATATATATATATATATATATATATATATATATATCAAAGCCAGAATATGGGACCAGAACAGACATAATAATAATGTGGACTCCGCCACCAGACAAAATAAAACATGTATATGGCCGGATACATAGTCACCCCATTACCCCGTAACTCGAACATTGACAGAACATTGATATACCAAAGGCTACGTACCCCGTAGCTAGGTGTTCCATATCAGAATATTATATACGAATAATATTAGCAGACGAACATGCAGAGTATAAACCATTTTATAGAAAATATTTATATATATCATATATAAATATTATATATCAAAAACATAAATTTTGTAAATTAATAATCACATAATCCGGATTATTAATTAGCCAAATAATTATTAGTCCAATTTCAGATCATAGCTAGACACAACAAAAACTACATACAAAGTCTAAAGACACAACCTATGTATCTGAAGTTGTCATTTCACTCACCTGGAATCCGAAGCTAAGGATCCAGTCAAACACCACTAGCATGTGGCTGGTCCCGCTGGCAGGAACACGAAGCTGAACAATTACAGATAGAACAAATATTAAAATGTGATATTGTGGCAGTATTAAATGTATAAAATGCAAATGCAGATGCTGGCACTCACTAGACGTCGAAAACTCTCTTAGGTCGAAATTAATGGCTCTCGATTCGAAAATTGATACCCATGTAAAATTACAATTTTATCCTTGCACTTTTTCAAAATTATTCTTTAGTCCCTAAGACCCCAACAAATTATAAAATAGTCCCAACTTTTTAGAATTTATAAATTAGCCCTCCAAGTATTTAAAATTTATTATTAGATCCCCTAATTTCCTAAATTTGCATTTTTAACTTAAATTCCCTAAAATCACCACTTTGGCCCAAACTCTCCCGAAATTACAATTCAACCATTTTGCCAAATATCACCTTTAGTCCGCACTTTTCAACCAATCATATCTATTCTTTTTTGTCATAATTTCCAGATTTGAAATCAACAATGGCAGAGACAATTTCGGCTCAACCAACCCGTGACTTCCAGTTTTCATCCAATCAAAATCATCATCCATCTTCCTTATTCATCCACAACCCAAAAATCATTCAGCAAGTCCAGATTTTTTTCACTCGTTCAACAAACTCCAAACATCCAAATCGATCCAACACAAAGCCATGGTACAAGCCATTCAAAACCAACTAAAATCATATCAACCGAGGCCACGGTAACAAGCTATGAATATCCAACAATTCAACTGATGCAAAACAATTAATGAAAGTAAAGGAAACAAGTCTTTTTTTCAGATTTCATTTTTAATTTTTTTCTGCCAATTTTTACTTAATAATTTATTTTTAAATCACTCCTAATATTCATTAATCACCTAATTAACATCTTAAATACAAAATTTACCCTTTAATCACAAAAAATAAAATTTTAATTTATCCCAAATTTAATTATTAAAATAAAATAATAATTACTAAAAAAATATGGGATATTACATTCTCCCCCTCAAAAGAAATTCGTCTTCGAATTTTCAGACAGACCATATCAAGCTAAATTCATAATCTAACCCAAAATTTCGGTTACTAAATCCTATTAACATTCTAACTCTCTCAGACTCAGATATGCAGACATGTATTAGAAATGCAGAAAATATAAACAGAATACAGAGACAGAATGCAGAGACAGAAAGTAGAAGACACTGACCTACGAATCGACAGGGTTAAACAGGTGTGGATATATACGCCGCATTTCATCCTTGGCCATCTAAGTGGCCTCCTCAACTGAGTGGTGTCTCCAAATCACCTTCACTGAAGCTATATCCTTGCTTCAGAGTCTTTTGACATGGTGGTCAACAATCCTCAACGAAAACTTGTCATAAGACAGATCGGGCCTAACCTTGACTGACTGTGGTGCCAGAACATGCGACAGATCAGGAACATACTTTCTCAGAAGTGAAACATGAAACACCGGATGAACAAAAGAGAACTGAGGCAGTAGCACCAACTCATATGCAACAACCCCAATACGACCTATGATCTCAAATGGACCAATGTATCTTGAGCTCAACTTGCCCTTCTTCCTAAATCTCATAACACCTTTCATCGGTGATACCTTTAGGAATACATGGTCAACAACTGAAAATTTCAAATGTTTATGCTTCGGGTCAGTGTAACTCTTCTGACGACTGTGAGCAGTTTGAATCCGCTGCTGAATCAGTTTGACCTTCTTTGTAGTTTCCAAAATAAGATTTGACTCCAAAGGCTCTCTCTCACCTACCTCGGCCCAACAAAGAGGTGATTTGCATTTTCTACCATATAAACCCTCATAAGGAGCCATCTAGGTTACACCGACTAAAAAACTCATTACTGTCCTTCTTCATCCTAGCCACCAATAGGACTCTTGAAGATCTCGATACATCTTAATGTAACCTAGATGTACATAATCTGCAGAATTATGACCCTTGGTCATAATCTCCTCACGTAAACCACCTATAGATGGTACACACAACCTCAATCCAAACCAAATGACTCTAGAATCGTCAACACTAAACCCAGGCACATTAGAAGACTTGACCTTCTCAATCAAATTCTGAATCTTAGAATCCTCCTTCTGAGCCTCCTTAATATGATCCAATAGTATAGGTTTTGCTTCCATATAGCCAAATAATACCCCTGAGTCATCAAACTGTAACTCAACTCCAGACTCCATAAGATGCTGCCACTTAAACATTGCAGGTCGTTTTTCAACAGAAATATGAGCTAAGCTACCCATCGACTTCCTACTCAAAGCATCGGCAACCACGTTAGTCTTGCCAGAATGATATGATGTGGTGCAATCGTAATCCTTTAGCAACTCTAGCCAATGCCTCTGCCTCAATTTCAGGTCTCGCTGCCAAAAAATGTACTTCAGACTCTTATGATCTATGAAATCTCAAAAGTCTCTCAGTACAGATAATGTCTCCAGATCTTGAGTGCAAACACCACTGCTGCTAACTCCAAGTCGTGCATCAGATAATTCTTTTCATGCCTCTTAAGTGGCCTCGATGCATAGGCAATTACTTTACTATATTGCATTAATACACAACCTGGTAAAATCTCCAGGACCCGAAGGTAGAACGACACCGGCGCACTAGTCAAACATTCCTTTAACTTCTAAAAGCTCTCCTCACATCTATCAGACCAAACAAACTTAACTCTCTTATGAGTTAATCGATTCATAGGAGCTGCAATCCTAGAAAAATCTTAGATAAACCTCCTATAATACCCTGCTAAACCAAGAAAACTCCGAATCTCCGTAGTAGTCTTAGGCCTCTCCCAGTGGAGTACTGCCTCTACCTTCTTTGGGTCTACCATAATGCACTCTCTCGACACCACGTGTCTGAGAAACGCCATATGTTCGAGCCAGAATTCGCACTTTGAGAACTTAGCATAACGCCGATGTTCTCGCAAAGTATGCAATATTGACCTCACGTGGTCTTCGTGCTCTTCCCTACTCCTGGAGTATATTAGAATGTTATCGATGAAAACAATCATAAACCGATCCAAATATGGTCTAAACACCCTATTCATCAAATCCATGAATGTCGTTGGTGCGTTGGTCAAACCAAACGACATTACTAAGAACTCGTAGTGACCATATATAGTCCAAAATGTAGTCTTAGGAACGTCCTCACCTCTTATCATTAACTGATGATATCCCAAACTCAAGTCGATCTCAGAAAACCATTGTGCACCCTGCAACTAGTCAAACAGATCATCTATTCTCGGAAGTGGATGTAGCATGTCAATCGAAAAGCCAATCCATACCCAGGATGACATCAAACTCTCGCACGTCTAATAAAATAAGGTCGGCTACCAACTCATGTCCTTCAACGAAAATCATGCAACCTTGAACCCTGGAAGCGGTTAGTAACTTACTGCCCAAAAGCGATGATACCTCTATTAACCTATCTAATAGATGCAACACCAACCCCGGGCGCTCAAAAAAAAGTGGAGCGATGAATGAATGCGATGCACCAGTATCAAATAATACATACGCAAGAGTACCAGATATAGAGAGCGTACCAGTAACTTTAGCATTGGAGGTTTGTGCCTCTTGACGAGTGAGATGATATAATCTGGCCTGCCCTCCAATAGCAGCACTACTCTGAGCTGCCTGACCTCAGCCACTGCCCTGTCCAACCTGGCTGCGGCTCATTGAGTCCCTACCGGCTCCCCTAGCAGCGCTTGTACTGAATGTACCTGAACCTCCAACTACCAATTGTCCCACCTGACCATCGGTACCTAACTTCATGGGACACTATGTTATCTTATTTCTCGGTTGTTTGAAATAAAAACAATTACTGGTCGTCCGGTTACATACCCCGAGATGCCTCCTTCCACATATCGTACAAGGCAAAATCAAGCTCCCCGAGCTCTCATCCACTCTACCCAACTGGTTACGCCACACTGTGGCTCTAAGTGCTTTGATTGGGCCTCTACCCTCTAAAAGAATGTCAACATCTTTGCTCTAACTTCCTCTCTGACCTCAGCCCTGTTGGCCTCCAAAAGTACCCTCGGTCTTTGCCTTTTTCGACACTCTGGGATGTCTCTCATCTATATACTCCATCCCACTGGTAGACTCAACCATCTGCCTAACAATAGTCAACCGCAGAATGGCCACCAACACTCTACTAATTGTGGGTCGTAACCCATCTAGAAATTTCCTCGCTAATGCCTCATCTCCCTAACTATGAGGAGGTGCATACCTGATCAAATCCTTGCACTTCTCCTCGTACTCCATCATCGACATACCCGTCTCTTGATGAAAGTCATTGAACTCATTCACCTTCTTATCTCGAATACTCTGAGGAAGAATAGATGCAATGAGTTCATCCTTGAATCTGACCCAAGTGAAATCTCCACGGGCCTCCAAACTCGTCCACCACCTAGTTGCACAGCCGCTCAGAAGGAACACGATGAGTCTAACCTTGCTGGCATCATCAATAATGCCTCGAGCCCCAAAACGATGCTCCACCTCAAGAAAGAAATCATAAGGATCCTCTCCCATCACACCTTAAAATCTGGGTGGCTTGAGCTACATAAAACTGTCCAGAAAATCATCCTCTCTGACCCATGGTGCAATAGGTACAACCATCAGAGCAACTGCTATGCCTCCATCAGGCTAAGGCTGGGATGTTGGTGGCACCACTGGTCGAACTAGTTGATCTACAGCTTGCGAATTTGGCTGACCCCCAACCACTTGTGCTGGCTGAGCACTCTAGAGAACCTGAGTCATATGCTCAAACAACTCCATTTGAGTTGTGATGACTGCTGAAGTTGAAGCTGTGGCTGCTGCTGAGGTGTTGTCGCTACAACCTCTGGTGCACTATGAGAACCATGAGGATCCACAGCATATTGATCGACGACCTCGACAGGAACACGCCTAGGTCTACCAAGACCACGACCACGATGATCCATCGCTACAAAAATTAGACAGATATAACATATATGCAAATGTTAGAATGCAAGTGATTGCCACAGTACCGAGACAGAGATAAGAAAGGTATATAGAGGCAAGTCAGATAGACTCAATCAAGGATATCTATGCTCCACACCGACACAGATAATACAGAACCTAACACTCTGATACCACCTTTGTCACAACCCATTTTCGGACCATGACCAGCGTACAAGGTGAACCGTCTAAAGGAGCCCGACCCATCTCGTACAAGCTTCGGAGATACATACATTCTACCCAAAATTATTCATTAATCCAAATATTTAATATTAGAAAACATTTTATACTGAAAGTATTTATTTATATAAAATGAATATAAATTTAATTGAGTAAATGTAAAGTCAAAACCTAAAATACAAAATGTAGCCCAATAACCCAATAGCAACCCAATGTGGAGCTCTAATAACAGAAACAAAAGTATAGCCCGGATGAGAGGCACTCACTATATCCAAAATGCCTCACTGGGATCAAGGTGCCAGACAGTTGCTGAGCATCAAAAATATCACCTAAAAAATAGGTTTACAGATAGACAAAAGAATAAAAGGGGCAATAATCCCTAGTGAGAAAAAAATATTTCAGACCGGCTTCAGGTCTTACATAAACTGTTTTGAAAATAATTTAAAAATATATCGCATACGTATACACAATGATACAATATAATATATACACTACATACGTATAGCTTTCAGAAAATCATTTCACCAAAACGTTCACAACCAAGGCATATAACATGCAATCAGACAGTATCATATATATATATATATCAGAGTTAGAATATGGGACCAGAATAGACAGAATAATAATGTGGACTCTGCTACTAGACAAAATAAAGCATGTATCTGGACGGATACACTGTCACCTCATTACCCTGGTAACTAGGGCCTTGGCAGAGCATTTGTATACCAAAGTCTACGTACCCGGTAGCTAGGTGTCCCATATCAGAATATTATATATGAATAATATTAACAGACAAACATGCAGAGTATAAACTATTTTACAGAAAATATTTATATATACTATATATAAATATTATATATCAAAAACATAAATTTTTAAAATTAATAATCACATTATTCGGATTATTAATTAGCCAAATAATTATTATTCTAATTTTAGATCATAGCCAAACACAATAAAAACTACATACAGAGTCTTAAGACACAGCCAACCTATGTGTTTGAAGCTGTCATTGCACTCACCTGGAATTCGAAACTAAGGATCCAATCAATTGCCACTAGTAGGTGGTTGGTCCCACTGGCAGAAACACGAAGCTGAACAATTACAAATAAAACAAATATCAAAATGTAGTACTGTGACAATACTAAATGAATGAAATGCAAATGCAGAAGTTTGCACTCGCCAGACGTCGAAAACTCTCTTCCTTATTCATCCACAACCCAAAAAGCATTCAATAAGTCTAGAGTTTTTTCACTCATTCAACAAACTCCAAACATCCAAATCGGTCCAACACAAGGCCATGGTACAAGCCATTCAAAACCAACCAAAATCATACCAACCGAGCCGACGGTAACAAGCTATGAATGTCCAATAATGCAACTGATGCAAAACAATTAATGGAAGTAAAGGAAACAAGTCTTGAAGTTAAATTTTACCTCAAGGTTGAAGAAGAAGATGCATGGCAACGAAGAGAGAGAGAGAGACGGAAGAGAGAGACTAAAGTGAGAGAGAGATGGAGTGGATGGAAAAAATGGAGTGTAGTTAAGTTAAAAAGAACAGAAAATGGATGGAGGAATGGGCACAACATGATGGGTTGTTCTGACAGAGGAAGAAGAAAAGACGAAAATTGTTGCCAAGTTGACACCGAACGACAACCCTGAGACGCGGACGACAAGTTCGATCAAGCCAAACGACACGTAGCTTGATACCGAACGACACACGCGTGATGTGGACGACAAAGCAAGTCGTCGAACAGTGCATCGTTTCCCGCAGCTTGACACTGAATGACAGCAAGCACGCCTGCTAGACGACCTGCAGCTTGGCTACCAACGATAGACTATCGGTCGTCCAATCTTCTTCTTTTTTTCCAGATTTCATTTTCAATTTTTTCACTAATTTTCACTTAATAATTTATTTTCAAATCACTCATAACCTTCATTAATCACCCAATTAACATCTTAAACACAAAATTTACCTTTCAATCACCAAAAAATAAAATTTCAATTTACCCCAAATTTAATTATTAAAATAAAATAATAATTAAAATAATAATTATCAAAAAATATGGGATATTACATTCTCCCCCATCAAAAGAAATTCGTCCTCGAATTTTCAGACAGACCAGATCAAGCTAAATTCATAATCTAACCCAAAATTTCGGTTACTAAATCCTATTAACATTCTAAATCTCTCGGACTCAGATATGTAGACATGTATCAGAAATGCAGAAAATATGCAGAGACAAAATACAGAGATAGAATGCAGAGACAGAAAGTAGAAGACACTGACCTAAGAATTGACAGGGTCAAACAGGTGCGGATATCTACGCCGCATCTCATCCTCGACCTCCCAAGTGGCCTCCTCAACTGAGTAGTGTCTCCAAATCACCTTCACTGAAGCTATATCCTTGCTTAGGAGTATTTTGACCTTGCAGTCAACAATCCTCAACGGAACCTCGTCATAAGACAGATTGAGCCTAATCTCGACTGACTGTGGTGTCAGAAGATACTTACTCAGAAGTGAAACGTGAAAAACCGAATGAACAGAAGAGAACTGAGGTGGTAGCGCCAACTCATATGCAACGACCCCAACACGACCTATAATCTCAAATGGACCAATGTATCTTAGGCCCAACGTTCCCTTCTTCCCAAATCTCATAACACCTTTCATCGGTGATACCTTCAGGAATACATGGTCACCAACTGAAAATTCCAAATGTTTACGCTTCGAGTCAACGTAACTCTTCTGATGACTGTGAGCAGTGTAAATCCGCTACTGAATCAATATGACATTCTCTGTAATCTCCAAAATAAGATTTGGCCCCAAAGGCTCTCTCTCACCTGCCTCAGCCCAACAAAGAGATGATATGCATTTCCTACCATATAAAGTCTCATAAGGAGCCATTTCGATACTCGAATGGTATGAATTATTATATGCAAAATATATCAATGGCAAGTGAGAAACCCAACTCCCACCAAAATCTATAGCGCATGCTCTCAACATATTCTCCAGAGTTTGAATTGTGCGCTCGGACTGACAATCGGTCTGCGGATGAAAAGTAGTGCTAAAATCTAGTGGAGTACCCAACTCTTCTTATATCTTATTCCAAAATAGCGACGTAAACTGAGGTCCTCTGTCAGACACTATAGAGATTGACACACTATGCAAGCATACAATTCTGTCTACATATAGCTTCACTAGGCGTGTTGCTCCATATGTTGTCTTGATAGGAAGAAAATGTGTTGACTTAGTCAATCGATCAATGATAACCCAGATGGAGTCATACCCAGAAGACGTCATCGGTAAGCCAACTAGGAAATCCATAGTGATGCGATCCCATTGCCACTCTGGAAGGGGCATCTACTACAGTAATCCAGAAGGACGTGGATGCTCAAACTTAACCTGCTGACAGGTCAAACATCGACTAACAAACTCACTAATGTCCTTCTCCATCCCTGGCCACCAATAGGACTCTCGAAGATCTCGATACATCGTAATATAACCTGGATGTACAAAATATGCAGAACTATGACCCTCGGTCATAATCTCCTCACGTAAACCACCTGTAGATGGTACACACAACCTCAGTCCAAACTAAAGGACTCCAGAATCGTCAACACTAAATCCAGGCACATTAGAAGACTTTACCTTCTCAATCAAATTCTGAATCTCAGAATCCTCCTTTTGAGCCTCCTTAATCCAATCCAACAATATAGGTTTTGCTTCCATATGGCCAAACAATACCCCTGAGTCGTCAAACTATAGGTCAACACCAGACTCCATCAGATGCTGCCACTCAGACATTGTAGGTCGTCTCTCAACAAAAATATGAGCTAAGCTACCCACCGACTTCTTACTCAAAGAATCGGCAACCACGTTAGCCTTACCAGAATGATATGATATGGTGCAATCATAATCCTTTAGCAACTTTAGCCAATGTCTCTGCCTCAAGTTCAGGTTTTGCTACTAAAAAATGTACTTCAGACTCTTATGATATGTGAAAATCTCAAAAGTCTATCCGTACAGATAATGCCTCCAAATCTTGAGTGCAAACACCACGGCTGCTAACTCTAAGTAGTGTGTCGGATAGTTCTGTTCGTGCCTCTTAAGTTGCCTCGATGCATATGCAATTACTTTACCATGTTGCATTAATACACAACCTAGGCCAACTCTCGATGTATCACAATACACCGTAAAACCTCCAGAACCTGACGGTAGAACTAACACCGGTGCACTAGTCAAACATTCCTTCAACTTCTGAAAGCTCTCCTCACATCTATCAGACCAAACAAACTGAACTCCCTTCTGAGTTAACCGAGTCAAAGGAGCTACAATCCTAGAAAAATCCTGGATAAAACTCCTATAATACCCAGTTAAATCAAGAAAACTCCGAATCTCTGTAGTAGTATTAGGCCTCTCCCAATGAAGTACTGCATCTACCTTCTTTGGGTCTACCATAATGCCCTCTCTCGACACCACGTGTCCGAGAAAGGCCACTTGTTGGAGCCAAAATTTGTACTTTGAGAACTTAGCGTAAAACCGATGTTCTCGCAAAGTCTGCAATGCTGGCCTCACGTGGTCCTCGTGCTCTTCCCTACTCCTTGAGTATATTAGAATGTCATCAATAAAGACAATCATAAACTGATCCAAATCTAGTTTAAACACCCTATTCATCAAATCCATGAATGTCATTGGTGCATTGGTCGAACCAAACGACATTACGAGGAACTCGTAGTGACCATATCTAGTCCAGAATGCAGTCTTAGGAATGTCCTCACCTCTAAACTCAATTGATGATATCCCAACCTCAAATCGATCTTAGAAAACCATTGTGCACCCTGCAATTGGTCAAACTGATCATCTATCCTCGAAAGTGGATATCGATTCTTCACCGTTACCTTGTTGAGCTGATGATAATCGATACGCATATGAAGGCTCTCATCCTTCTTCTTTACAAATAATACAATAGCGCCCCAAGGTGAAACTCTCGGTCGAACAAATTCCTTGTCTAATAACTCACTCAACTGAGTTTCTAACTCCTTCAGCTTAGCTGGCATCATCCAATACGGTGGAATCGATCGGTACCAGGCTATACCTCTATCACAAACTCAATATCCCGCTTAGGCGAAAGTCCCCGTAACTCCTCCGAAAACACATTTGGAAACTCTCGAACCACTGGTATGTCTTTAACCCTCAATTCTGGCCCTTCAGTCTCGGTCAAAACAAAAGCCAAATACACCTTACATCCACGACGAATCATCTTCTCTGCTCTAATTATTGACACGTAACTCCGTGCAACACTATCTCTCTCACCCTGATAACAGAACCCAGTTTGACCAGACGAGCGAAAACATACTCTCTTGGCAAAACAATCCAACGTAGCATGCCAATCGAAAAGCCAATCCATACCTAGGATGACATCCAACTCTCCCACGTCCAATAAAATAAGGTTGGCAACCAACTCATGTCCATCAACAAAAGTCATGTAACCTTGAACCCCGGAATCAATTAGTAATTTACTACCTAAAGGCGATGGTACCTCTACTAACCTATCCAACTGATGCAACATCAACCCCGAACACTCACTAAAAGGTGGAGTGATGAATGAATGTGATGCACCAGTATCAAATAATACATATGCAAGAGTACCAGATATAGAGAGCATACCAGAAACTACAACATTGTAGGTTTGTGCCTCTTGACGAGTGAGATGATATACTCTGGCCTACCCTCCTGTAGCAAAACTACCCTGAGCTGCCTGACCTGTGCCATTGCCCTGTCCAATCTGGATACGACTCCCTGAGTCCCTACTGGCTCCCCTACCAGTGCTTGTACTGACTGTACCTAAACCTCCAACTACCAATTGTCCCACCTGACCACCGGTACCTAACTTTATGGGACATTCTGCTATCTTATGTCCCGATTGTCTGCAATAAAAATAGTTTTTGGTCGCCCTGTTACATACCCCGGGATGCCTTATCCCACAGATCGCACAAGGTGGAATCAAGCTCTCTGAGCTCTGTCATCCACTCTGGCCAATTGGCTAAGCCACACTGTGGCTTTGAGTTCTCTGACTGGGCCTCTACCCTCCAAAAGTGTCACGACCCATTTTTAGGACCATGACCGGCGTACGAGACGAACTATCTATGGTAGTCATGCCCATCTCGCACAAGCCTCACAGATTCGAAAACTATACAAATGATTTTTTTTAAAACATTTTCCCATAAAATCGTTTATGAAGGAATCATATATATATGATAATAAAATAATAAAATATATCGAGTGTCAAAATATAAGAAATCAATACAAGCGATAAAATTCGCATAACCAATACCCCAAAAACCCAAAACCAGCAGACTCTGTAACCCAACAACATCTTAGTGCGGAACTCTAAAATAGAAGATGTAGCCCAGCCAAGAGGGCAACTAACCAAAAATATCGATGCCTCACTGGGCAAAGATGCCAAAAGGTTACCCAGTCGAATTAATTTGTAAAATGAAAGCAAGGCAACACAAAAAACAAAGGGGGTTAAACCCAGTGAGGGACAACACTCTAGTTTGCCTCATACGTGCCTCACAAGACTGGTTTGAAAACCTTTGGAAAACTACCACATGCACGTATATAACCGGATGTATGTATATATATACATACATCCGGTTATAAAAAAGCATATATCCAAAAATAGTGCATGCATTCAACATCAGAAACAGTCGAAAGCATATATATATATATATATATCTTTGCAAAAATAAAGAAGTGAATATTTATTCACATAATCCATTTATTTCATTAACCAACCCTTAGATTAGTCATGTTTCATTTATGTGTTAGACACATCAAAAAATGTATATAGTTTCGAGACACAGTTTATGTGTCTGAAGCTGTCACCCACTCACTTGAATATCCAAACTTTAGGATCTGGTACCATGAACAGATGGTTGATCCTAGTGGCAGGAACAGGAAGCTGAAACAAATATAAAAAATAATGATGTATGAGACACTGGTACTGTGGATGTACCAAAATATGTGTACATATATATGCAACTTAGACACCCAAAACCCATTTTCATACCCAAACGTGCCAAGTCACGTTTTGGCTCCTAGATGACAAACATCTCACCTAGCCTTCATGGGCAAATTCCACAAATCGCCCAACTTCCATTTCTACCGATAGAAGTTGGACCTAAACACCCAATGTGGTAGATCTCAACCCCAAGAACATGAATCCATACTTAGTTCGTCAAAAATAACTCCATTATTCTAAAAAATCATGGAAATTCGTTCTAACTTTAACCCATATTCTCAACTCATCAAATCTGCTAAAACCGGATGTGAAACAAGCGTTTCTAACTCTAATCCATCAAGGTATATCAGAAACAACTCCCAATCAAGCAAAGAAATCATCAAAATCCCAAAATCCTAGCTCAACAAACCTATCTCGGACAAACAACGAAACTCATCAAATCTGGAGCTAAATCTCATGAATCTACCATCTAATGTCCATAATCTAACGTTATCTAAACTCTCACCCAAACCGACACGTACTGTTTCACTCAAAACCACACAGAAAGCTACATCTACGTGCGCAGTATCTTTGCTATGCACATAGTACTCTCTTCTACGTGGGTTATACCATCTAAAACGCACGTAGACAGTAGATCTGATAACCACCCATTTTCCAGATCCAAGATCAACGTACATCCCGCCTCATGCAACGTACGTAGGACCTTACTCACACTCTTGGTCCACCAAGCTTCTACGCACGTTCCACCAGGCACAATGCACGTAGCAATCTCTTCACACTTTCGGGTCACGTCGCAGTGACGTTCAACGTGCACAACACCTCTTCTCCAACGCACGTAGGATCTTCCACTCATTCACGGCTCATGGCCAAACGTCGCTCAACGTACACAGAGACATGCTTAGACACGTTCATGGTCCATCTCCAACATCGATCAACGTGCGTAGAATCCCTTTTAACGCACGTAGATGACCTTTAGCATACACTATGCATGCAGATTGAATCCAAGCGATTCTCAACTCAAAAATCGAGGTTCTCCTCATCCCAAATCACTCGA
>CAODLS011681865.1:0-10208 GCA_948243855.1 Flueggea neowawraea | reverse complement strand
TTGCTTCAGCTAAATTATCTTGGTTAGCATTGTTTTGAAGCATTCTCATGGCAATTTCACTTTGAAGTGCTTCAGACATTCATTCATCTCTACTAAGGATCCTCCTGGGTAACTTTCAGAAACCAAGATGTTACTTGTATTCTATGGATCCTCCATTTCACCTTCTGCACATGTTAAACGGTATATTGTGAATAGCGGGGCACCACGTAAAATTTCTGCTCCGAATCCAAGCTTGCCCTTTGTTGGTTATAGATTCTCAAGGCATGTTATGGAGGGATGCATATGTTTCATTTCCCGAAAGAAATTGCACAATGCTCTAAAATTTAGTACTAGATCTTATATGAACCCGAACAACCAGTGGTTGAGTGATGGATCTTTTGAGTGGGAAGATCTTGAGGAAGTAGAGGACGTTGGGTCACCATGGGAAGGTGCAATTATTTATAAGTGAAATGCTTCAATTTCTCAGTAGAGTACTGTACAACGCTGGAGAGTCTTGGGTTGAAAGGTCTTTCCACTGAGGTATCAAAATCAAGGGCTTCTCTGATGGGAATTCGTGTAACAAAAGCTGTGAAAGATTACCCCCATGGTACTCCTGTTCAGGTCTCCATTGATGTAACAAGGAAGAATAAAAAGTTGAAGCTTGATGGGATTGTCAAGACTGTGATCACTCTGGGTTGCAACAGGTATTTTCGTTTCTAATCTTCTTCAACACATATTGCCTGAATTTTCATGCATTAGTGCATTCAGTATTATAACTCATCTCCTTGTTGAAATTTTAATTTTTTTTTACCTGATCAGAAAATACTTTTTCTGTGGAAATACTAAATTCTTGTTGTGTTCATATTGTGAAATTGGTGAAGTTAGAAAAGGTGCATTAGGCTGATAATTATCTAATTACTTGGTTAACTTTTCATGTGATGAGTCTGTTTTTCTATGAACATTTGGTTACATATCACTTCATGTTTTGGTACCATTTGATAATAAGAGAATAGATATCAAAGTTATGTTGTTACAACTTTTTAAAAAGATATTCTGCTTGTCATTCATTGTAAAATCTATGGTTGTTTGGACATTCACTCAGCATGTTTAATCGACCATACAAGCGTGCTGCTTTTTAGCAGGACTTTGGCCCCTTGTTGAATTGATGGCATTGCGTCTTTTCTTAGTTTTGGGTGCTTTCCATGTTGCGTTAGAACTAATAGAAAGTATTAACAAGAACTTCGTTTAAAACTTGAAAAGATTTCTCATGATGGGATGCTGAACGTTTTTCAATTCATGCTAAAAAGATCGTTATGCCCGTTCAACGTGCCACGTAAATGTATTATGATGTATCCCATGCTGCATTTTTCATCTGTAATTGAGCCTAATTGATGTGAATGTTATATTCAAAGGTGTGGTGAGCCAGCTGCGGAAAGCATTTTCTCCAACTTTTCCCTTCTGCTTACTGAAGATCCAGTTGAAGAACCTGAGGTTATCGACATGGGAACAATTTTCAGCAAAGACAACTCTAAATCATCTGCAGCAATTAACGAGGAAGAAGTCCATATGAAATGATTCCTCATAGCGTTTTCTTTTGGAATGATTCCTTGTGGCAGCCATAAAAAATCAAACCGATTTACAATATTTTGTATGATTTATAATATTTTATAATAATTACATAATAAAAAATAAACAGAGAGTGTCTTTTAAACAAATTAGTTAAATACAAAATACATAAAATACTAAATTGCCAAACAAACTTTTAATTTTAATTTATTTTATTGAAACCTTTTCGCTCTAGTTCGGTTTAGTTTAAAATTAATCAAAATTATTCTAGGAAAGAAAAAAAGAACTTACCCTTGTCATAAATGAGTGTGGCCAATTTTCTTTGTAAGTCACCAAACTAGAAATATTTGCCTTATTGACCTAAAACTCGTAAAATTACCGAAAACAACCCAAAAATCTAAAAAAGATCTTTAATAGAATCGAACTTTTTCTTTTGCCTTTTTTTTCCATCAAGTCTAAATGCCAGGTGTCATCCTCAACCACATTTGCACACGATTCCCAACTGACCGACACAGCCCGACTCACGGGACACCTAAGCAACGCGTGTTCCCTTCTTTAACTTTCTCTGCCACGTCAGTACCACTGTCGTCTTCCGTGGTCACCGTCACACCGGATCCCGCCTCCTTATATAAATCCAAAACCTCGGCGACCATTTCCACGTAACTTCCACTGTCGCCGACGGAGAAAAAACCGCTCTTCTCTCTCTGTTTCTCTCGGCATTTTCGCTCGCACATTCTGGAAGCACCTCTCTAACACAGGGAAGCTTTAACAAGTCTCTCTTCTCTCTCTCTCTAGGGTTTCTTCACAGTCTGAACACACATGGTAATTTTTTTATTTGTGTTTGTTGAATCTATGAAGTGTTTCGGATCTGTTTCGTTGTTTTTGTTTGTCATTCTCTTTTTTTTTTTGGTTTCTGAGAAATTGCGAGAAATAAATTTTGAGTCCATCTTCATTAGAGTACAAGTCGTCCTTTCCTTGATTCCAAAAGCTGCGATGGAGTGAAAAGCTAGTTTATTTCTCGTTTTTGAATTCGGGTTTCATCGCAATCCTGATAGTTTGAAAGAAAGCAACGAAATGAAAAGAACAGGTTTTATATTTGGTCTAATTTTGATTTTTTTGAAGCGCGATATAGTAGAGCTTTAAGTTTAGTCATTCTATGTTTTAGGTGGTATGGAATGATATGATATGATGTGATGATGATGATGATTTTTGCCTGTGTGTTTGATTGCTGTGGCGATGGCATCGAATTTCCGTATCAGCACTATCTAATCACTCTCTTTAATCTTGAATTTTGATTTCTTTTTGTTCTCTCTTTCGAGCTGTTTTCACTGGATTTGGTGGTTGTGATTGCAAACAATGCGTGTTTGTTCTGTATTCATTGTATAGGTGTTGAATTAACAAAGTACCATATACTTGTATGGAATGTTGTGTCATGCTATTATGTTATGTTGGAGGTTTTAAATGTGCTTTTTGTCGCGTCTTCTAGGATACAACAAAAGCGAAGAATGCCATTTTGGCACTTGCAGATGATGCAGTTCTACCAATGAGCATAGTTGAAAATGTGATCAGGAAGCTTGGTGTTGAGCAGTATGATGCTCAAATTATCACGCAGGCATCATCTTTGAGTAAGTCTCGTTATTCTGATTTTACAGTGTGGAGTCTCGTTATTCTGATTTTACAGTGTGGTGTAGTAGATGTTTATACTCTCCTTTTTTATCCCGTCTCTTATTGGATTTTTGTGGAGTGCGTTCCTTGCATGATAGTATACTGGTTTGATACCTGTACTTTCATGTGGTTTGTTAATGTTTTTTCTTCCTGTATCATAAATAGAAAAATGTTGGCAGATGATGTCTAGAAATGTAACAAGGATTAGCATTCAGCAAAAACAGTTTTGTTGACGACCAATGCTTGTTTTGGTGCCTTGTGGTCCATCAGAAAAAAGATATTAGTGCTTGAGACCTTCACTAATTTTTGCGGTAGCCCATGTAGTTCTCCACAGCTTCAATATGATAATTACCTTTTTCTATCTGTAACAGGTAACCTGCCGTTGGAATCATCAACAATGGATGACGTCATTTTCATATGTAGATCAGTTGAAGTTTTAGGTAACCGTCTGTTTCAGGAAATTTCAAGAGTGTTGAAGCCAGGGGGGATTGTCTTGGTTTACCTTGCCCAGCAATCTGTTACCGACAATGCTGACAAGGTATGTATAGTGCTGTTTTTCACTTGTTCATAATTGGTCAATAATCACATATCTCACTGTATTGTCTTGGTAGGCAAAATCTTCTTTGGAGGGGAAGTTGTTGTTGGCAGGATTTTCAGAGACAGAAGGTCTTCAGCTTAAATCAGTAGGATTATCTGGAATTGTTCAATCTTTTGGGGTAAGTTTTTATGCGGCGTTGATTTGTTGTTTAGTTGATTGCATCGTTGTTTAAACTTCTTCATCTTCCCTTCAGGGTTTTGTGACAATGTTAAGAGTGAAATAAGTGTAATGTATCAACAAATTCGTTCGTGTTAATCACTGATGTGAAGTTTGAGCTGTACATCTTGGACATTTTTATATCAATTCCTGTTATTTGTTTATTTCCCTTTTTCATTTGGAAAAATATGTTGATATTTTCATATTCATTCTTAGGTCAAGGCCAAGAAACCTTCATGGAAAATTGGGTCTTCATTTGCAATTAAAAAAACTGTAAAAAGTTCAGTGAAGGTTCAAATTGACGACGACTCAGATCTGATTGATGAAGATAGCCTCTTAACTGAAGAGGATTTGAAGAAACCTCAGCTGCCTCCTGGTAAGATGGAATCTCTGTCCTATTGATTTCATGAAAGTTTCTCATAGTCTTTCAAGCTATAACTTTACCACTCTTCTTTGCTTTAGTTGGTGATTGTGAAGTTGGAGCCACAAGAAAAGCTTGCAAAAATTGTACTTGCGGGAGAGCTGAGGCGGAGGAGAAAGTGAAGTTAGGACCAACTATGGATCAACTAAATAATCCCCAGTCTGCCTGCGGCAATGTATGTTTAATAGATACACACATGCACCTATACACTTGTTAGTCTTGCAGATTGGCATAAACCTAGAATTTCCTCGTCACTTACTTTTCGAATTACATATTGTCGAAATTGGGAAAAATTTGACACTTCATAAGCAATTATAATATTGCAAAGATAATGCAATTTACGTTAAGTTTGCAATTTTAGTTGCAAGTGTCATTTTTACAATACCCTGAGTTTTTGTTTCCCATCATGTAGTGTGGTCTTGGTGATGCTTTTCGCTGCGGCACATGCCCGTACAAAGGTCTTCCGCCATTTAAACTGGGAGAGAAGGTACTTTAAATCAGATTCAGTCTTTCTCCTCTCTGTCCACAGTTTATTTTATTAACATGGGGGATTTCTTTCTCCTCTTTTGCAGGTATCACTTTCTGGCGGCTTTCTGGCGGCAGATATCTGAACATGAACTTAAGGGTTGATACATCATGCCTGTTCTGCAACGAGATATTTTTTTGTCGGTTATAATAGGCTCTGTCAACGAGTGTTCTAATCGGTGTGATATGTTGCTTCGTCATTGTTTGAGTGAATCGGAGGATCGTTAACAGTATGTCTTAGTGCAGTTCATAAAGTGAAACAGATTTTGCAACGATTTGTTAATGAATACGACCTTGACTCATGATCGTATTGGTCTCGCTGTATTCTCTATTGTGCTTATATGGTTCTCTCTTGTTTTCGGCCTTTGGCTAATTCACAGTTCTGATCAGATTTGTGTCGTACGATGCAACATGTGAAAATTACGGTCATTCATAACTTAGCCAATTCCGAGTTAGCATAGCATAAATGTTGTCTTAAAAAGTCAAAATCAAGTATACTAAATTTGAGATTGCATTACATGACGAATGTTGCAAATGAATAAACACGGGCATCGCATATTAGCGCTACAAAAGGTCTCTCATTAACAAAATTGAGAAGTATAGGTATACATAACACTTTTCTTGTTTGTGCCTAAAAGAAAATAAGCACACTAGTTGACTTGTTGAGAGAGAAGCACTAATAGACCTTGAGGACCAACAAGTATTTCGTTGAGAAAACTCAGAATTCCAAACCACACAACAGGAGTCACGTCCACTCCACCGAGTGGTGGTATCACCTTTCTTGTTACCACCAGAAGTGGTTCTGTTGGAGCATATGCTATTACATATGGGAATTTCCCTACCGGAAGCTTTGGATACCAGGACATCACTATTCTCAATATAAATAAAAATCCAAATGCTGACAAAAATGGTCCTAATATACCGATTGCTATCTTTGTTGTGCCAGGATCTATATCTGCTAATGTCAGTTGTTGAACCAAGAATGCAGCGGCTTCTGATATCTCTGGTATATTGATCTCTGCATTGCCAGAAACTTCAGAAGTGTCGAATAGGGTATGTAAGAGATTGGAGTCTGACGGCGAGAGCTCAATGGGAGGCGAGGTTGCAACTTGTAGAAAGCAACATGTTCTTAATTGAAATCCTCGCCTTGAAATGCTTCTGGTAGGATAGGTGAACCTTTCCTGTTTTAGAATGATGAGTTAGACATTATAACATTGGCACAACTGGAGCATTACTCTATCTGAAGTCAGGCACATAATGCTAGTCATTGAGAAATGGCGAACTCCTACAAAGACATTTAGATTCACGCAGCAGTCGCAAGAGAATAAACTGAACGAAAACAGTGCGTGACCTTAATCAGAACATAATCAAACATAATGACAGTAAGTCAATCTGTTAACATGAATGAGAACAATTTACAATGTGAGTTTATATTACTCTCGTGATTCATTCTGGTTTCTGAATAATCTAGGGGAGAGTGGAAATAGTTAGATAAGCGTGATGCAGTAAGTTTGGTTATGTCTATTAGCATAATCAATTAATCCTGCATCTGTTTCTTCTGAAATGTCGGAAAAAAAAATTGCATGAAGCAGAACATAGAAAACACTATAAAATCAACAGAACTTCAGAGAACTCGTGAACAGCACAGAAAATGCGTGTCAATCTCTCTAATCTCTATTTTTCTATTATGTAATTTATGATCTACTTTTAGTATTTACCATTCAGTAGCTGATAATATTATGACGCACGAATATGAATTGCTACTAAAATGAGTTCTTAAATAAAAGAGGACAATACTCATTTGCTCATCAATCTCACAGGCAATGGCGGAACCAGAAAATTGATCAAGAGGGAGAGATTTCTAACTGAAAAAATTGTACCCAAATATATAAATCAAGACCATCATTGCCATCGCAAAATTTCTGCAGCAATTATTCTATCAACTAACTCAAAATTTATGCAATTTACTCGGGGTATGCAAACTAGCAGCACGAGCTTGTTGCTTACACTTCCCCCATATGAACATTTTAACTAACATTTTATATAAGTCATATGATCAAACTAAAGCCCATTGTTGATCACGACAGAATCTATCTTCCTCAAACAAAATAAGCACTATCCATCATGGCATCAGTATTGGAAGTCATTTCTTCTCCTTCTTTACACTTGAAAAGCAAGACCAAGAAGACGAAACAACAACGATATACTCAAGAGAACCAACAACAGCCATTACTATATTAAAAGAAAAAAGAGACACTGGCTGCAAACTATTACAGCCTACCAAGCAAAATAAGCAAATGCAAAATCGAGATGAACAAGTACATTTTTTAGTACCAAAAACCATAAAAATTGGTTCAAGATAAATAACGTTTGCAACTCAACTAGTTGAAATCGAACAAGACCTCAAAAGATTGTCCCATCAAGAATACAAAATATAAACCTTAACTTTTGAAAGAAAAAAAAAACCATGGTAGAAGGAGGGAGCAGCAAGAACCCCCTGCCGGTGGCTAGGGTGAGCTGTCGCTTATGCCGCCACCCCCTCCTTCTGCCTATCTCAGGTAAGAATATGAAAACAGAATTTCTCCTTATTTGCCCATCAATCTCTCAGGAAGAACCTAAAAGAAAAGTTTTCCAACTGGTTGATTGAAGCCACTAATTTCAGGCAAAGAAAACATATAATCCCCAAACTGGGAATTCGCACAATCACATTTTTGTAAACCAAAGACTATTTCTTCACTGCACAAAGCATTTAGGTACTTACAGAAAAAGTGGAATTTTCGTTCTTTTGTATCAGAGGATGCCATCCTACACAAATTAAAACAAACAAACAAACAAAAAAAGAACGAAAATTCAAAACTAACTCATCTCTGTAGCAAGAATCTGTTCATTTGTAGCAAATTAATGTTTTCAAAGAAACAATAAATAAAATTGTAGAGTGGCATTGATGGGTAAAATACCTGTTGAACGAGCATGAGAGTTGAAGAGAGAGGAACACGTTGCCATATCCAGAAACAGAGGATGCTAGCTCTGTCGGGCAATGCTATCCATAACATATATCTGTTGTCAGTTTTTTGATAATAGGGCTAAAATGTCAGTTTATTAATTGTAAAGGGGTCAAAGTGCGAATTAAGCCAACCTTGTTGATACAACGTGAAATTTGTTTTAAACACAAAAAAATGAACATGAAATTTGTGAAAGACATAATTATAGAGGAATTTTTAGCGTCCTAAATTAAGATAATTTAATTTAAATAATTTTTAGATAATTTAATTTAAAGAATTTTTTATTGGATAATTTAAATGAATTTGCTGAAATATTTTTACTTTTTAAGGGCATTGTAAAATCGAACCAGAATCAGTGAACTGAACCGGTCAAAACTGGAATCAACCCAAAACCGTGAACCACATAGTATAAAACCGATGGTTCACGAACTAGTTCCGGTTTAAGGGTTTTGACCGTTGGAACCATGTCAATTCCAAAAAAAAAATAATTTCAACTTTTATAAATACTACACTCATTCAGATCAAAATTCAAATAAATACTACTACTACTAATAGCATTTTCAAATTTAAAATAACATGATTGCATCTTTATTTTTTCATTTGTACAAATTTCCTCTGAAAAGATATAGAAGAATATATTAAGAAAATGTAACGGGATAAAAATTAATTACCAAATTAAAAAAAAAAAGGTCGAACTGGAACTAAAACCTACAATTTAACAGATCAAAACCTAAACTGACCCAGAACCAGATCAAACCATGGAACCACGGTTCAATTCCGGTTCCTCATTCCAGAAATTAGAATCGTAGGTTCATGAACCGGAAACAACGGTTCCTGAACCGTTAACATGCCATTTAATAGACTTATTTCTACTTGAACTTACATAAATTGACAATCTCGACACAAGCAAAACGACGGCGCTCGGACTCACGACTCTTCTCGGAGTCGTTGCCTTTGTCTACGCGAAAGAGATTAATGTCGAACAAGTGGTGAGCGGTGATGTTGTGTTTAACTACTTTTTGTGTCTTTTGGTGGGGATGTGCTAAGAACTGCTCACAACGATCACAACAAGCAAAGACTTGCTCACAACACGCAAAGAATTGCTCACAACATGCAAAGAAATGCTTCTGAAGCATCTCTTTTGCCATGACATTACCCACGACTACTTTGACAAGTGTGTGAAACAAGTTTCAACTTCAAAACTTCACAATCCAATTTTGAAGAAACCCTAAAACATGTTGATAATCTTAGTATCCAAATATCTCCCTAACAAATAAAAGGAGATCATATATTTATAAGGAAACCTTGGTAAGAGCTCTAAACGAAATCAACTAAAGAAATAAAATAATTATTGTATTGTCATATTTTCACATCATATCGTTTAAGAGTTTCAACTTATGAGGCACTGAGACGTTTTTTTCAGAACAAAATTGTAAGGACTCATGATGCTCAAAATGGATAATAGCTTAATGAATAAGTCAAATGCGCGATCGTCGGAGGAGAGAGTCACAACAATTATATTCCTAAATAAGAAATTGTGATTTCGGATTTCGAAAACAAGGACTAATTAAGAAAAAATATCAAAGTTTAGGGACTAAATGCCGGCAGTATAAAGTTATCCACTAAATTGAGTAACTTGTGTGCGTTTTGTGGGTTCCTAGGGGTTTTACTCACAGCCGTTACTACTCTTCTCCAGTCCATCTTCGTCTTCCGCTATATTATCATTTCTCAACTCTCTTATCTCTCTCGTTGAGCCAAACACAACACCTCAGCTCCCGCCATGTTGGACATTAATCTCTTCCGCGAAGACAAAGGCAACGATCCCGAGAAGATCCGCGAGTCTCAACGCCGTCGTTTTGCTAATGTCGAGATTGTCGATGAGATCATTCAGTTCGACAAAGAATGGAGGCAACGTAATTATCATTTCTCCCTTATTGTTATACGTTGCCGCTTCACACTCTTGTTTGCTTATCTTTTTTTTTTTTCTTCCTTTTTTTGATTTTCAGGCCAATTTGAGCTCGATAATTTGCGTAAAGAGTTAAACAAGGCAAGCAAGAGATTCGGTCAGCTCAAATTGGTAGGTGTTTGTAATTTTTTGCTGAATGAGTTTAGTGGTTCTGTTGCGTGAAATTGATTGTACGATTTAATGACGGCCAATAGAAAAAAGAAGATACGACGGAGGTGATGAAAGAAGTTGAGGAGATTAAGAAGTCGATTGCGAAAAAGGAAGTTGAGGTTGGTGAGGCTAAAGCTGCTGTGGATTCTAGACTCGGTACTGTTGGGAACCTTGTGCACG
>CAODLS011681684.1:0-13447 GCA_948243855.1 Flueggea neowawraea | reverse complement strand
TATTTGTGTATGAATTTTGAACGTTTTATTTGGATTTTTTTGGTGTTAATTTTAATTGCATTTTTATTTTGAATTGTGTTGGAATATTAAATATGTTGAATGGGTCATAAACGGGTTAAATGAGTTGTGTGTAATTGTTTTGCAGGTTAAACGGGTCATGTCAAATTTTAATCAAAAACGCGACCCATTTAATTAAATGGGTTACTTGTCTCGTGTCATGTCAACTCGTTTAATAATCGTTTCATGTCGTGTCAACTTATTTAATAAATAGGTTGTGTTCGTGTTGACCTTAATCGTGTCATCAGAGTGGGTCAACACGACACGAACATAACCCGCCAACCCGTTTTGACACCTCTAATATAAATAGAATATAAACAACATATATATGGGTCCTACTTTTCTGAATAAAGATAATAACACATGAGCATGTGTCACTTAAGTTCAAAGACTGAATGTGCAAAATATTGAAAGTTAGAGGACCGTGCACATGTAATATGAAAATGACTTGTAATTTATATCTTAGGCTCATGCGGTTCAATTTTTTTGATTTTTTTTTGTTGGTGGGCCGTGTAATTCCCTCGTTTTTGCACAACTATATTATTGTTGTTGCCTTGAATTAGCAACCGTTCTTCAGTCTTTAAGTGATTGCCTTAGATGCGTCTGTGAGTTTTTAAGTTATTTTCTTGAATGAATCTTGGAAATAATGAAATAGAAATTGTAAGATTGATAACTTGAATGCCTCTTTATAATCTATAAAACAAAAGAAGGTCAGAAGTTAGGGGCTCGTCCTCCAAAAACACTCCGACGCTCAAGTAAAAAATTTAGTAGTCTTAGTCTAGTTTATTGGAGAAATTATACTCTTTTCATCTCATAATAATATAACACTTTTTATTTCGGTTGTCCCAAAAAATAGACACACTTTTTTATTTTATTCGACTAATTCTTAACAAAGTTACCATATAGCCCTTATTAAGTTCAATTGTTGAGTTTGATGATAATTAATTACCATCTCTTTTTTTTTCAACTAAACAAGAATTTAATTACCAATAATTTGACTCAATTGAATTAGCTCTTAACCCACGCATTATAAGAAGAAAGTTGGCCCTTCATTCCTCTGTGCAAAAAGATCGCAAAGAAACCCTTCATTTCTTCATGCAAAAAGATTGTAAAGAAGCTCATTCCTCCATTGTTTTTACGGGTACTGAATCACAAATGGATCAATCAAAAGACGCAACCAAGCCATTACCATAGCCACATCTTCCTACATATGATGCTTTTATATCTCCTGAACATAAGCGTTGCCTGATAATATCGAAGATATTGAAGATAATTTTATCTGATGTTTGTAGTGAGTAAATGATGTAATCACGTACTCCAATTGATGCTTCTCAATTTTATGCATCTCATTAATGGATTTTAGATTGTGTTCTTATTGTGTCATTTTATCAAACAATTGGTTGACAGTTAGTAATCGATATTGAAAATTAAAACTAAATTCATCACAGTAAAATTACTAATAGTAGCTCTTACCTAATTGACAAATTTTTTATCTGTAACTTTTGTTTCTCATTAATTATCAAATGATCTTACATTAGCTTTATATAGAGAAATTACTTTAGCTGAGATGGACACAAATGGGCACAACGTGAGATGGACTCGACTTCAGTTGAGATGAGCACAAATGGACATAAATGGACGAATGCTCAATTGACTGACTAATAAGTTGAGATGGATAGATGGACTCAACTTCAGCTAAAATGAACGTAGATGGACGTCTGCTCAATTGATTAAGTAACCAAGCTTGAGAGGATTAGGTCATCTAGAAGGATATTTTTGAAACATGTAGACAATTTTAATTAGGTTAAAGTTGGTCATCTCATGTAAATAGCCAGCCACCGTTTTATTTTCTGGCTTCTTCGGCTACAATCTGTTTTGAAAAACAAAAACTTATTACTCTTGTGTTCTTCTTTACATTATGAACAACTAAACTCTTTTCTAGTCAGAGTATAATCGAAGTTGAACTTTAATAAATCATGAGGTTCTGTTCTTTTCGGTTATTTACTATTTATGTATTTATTCTATTTGTATACTTGAATGTCTATTATTCTATTGATTGACTTAATAATGGCCATATCGAATTAATTAATAAAATAATAACAACCAATTAGATTCGTAGATCTGTGATTATATGTTTAGCACAAGTAGTAAGTTAATGTTGTTGTTGTGATAACAAGTTTCAACTATTATTAGTAGAATAGAATAATCTTGCTTGAATGGACTGCGGCTTCTAAGTTTATTAGATTGGGTAGGGTCTTTATAGTTCTCATTACAACCGATAAATTGAATTCTGTAAGGCGTCCGGTGGGTTGTTTATTGGTTAGCAAAGTAGTTTGCAGGGTATCCCAGAACTACCAAAACAGTAAGTAAAGATCGGTTACTGAGTGTGTCACATGTAACTATAACTTACCTATATAAACAATATTGATTATTTTTTATCACCAGTGATCGATTTACAAAGTGAGACGGAGATATACCTTTACTAGGCTTTGATGCTATTAATTTCATCTTTTATAATTATGCTTTTCTGATTTATTTATTTGCTTTGCTTGCCTTCTTTTTACTCAAATTGTCATCTTTTATTTTAACTGTTGTTTTTTTACAATTAGATAAGTTTTATTAGTCTTTGTGAATTAGACCATACTTACAACTTTCTTCAAATTTCATTTATTTTGAGCTCTAGAATAGAAATTAATTTGCTGATCTCGACATCCATCAACTATGATCTTGAGACTAACAAAACAACTCTTATCTAACAAATTACTGATAAGACTAAAAATGGATCTCTTGCCAAACAAACTGACAATGAGTAATTGAAATTAAAAATCAAAGACAAATTCATTGCAACAATCAAATTGAACTTTAGAGACTACAGTCACTGCAGTTAATATGCAACATTAGTTCATGAATTAGAAATTAAATTCATTGCAGCGTATCGTTTCCTTATAATGACCCTTGTTTACTGCGTTTGATATGATGACCATTGGAATAAGAAATGAATTTAAGTGTTCAGTTTAGTTCACCAAAATGACTTGGAAGAAGTGAAATTTATTTAGCGAAACAGAATATGCTCCACGATATTAATTCACTAACTATTTAGTTAATGCTACTACAAGTGCATAAATGGAAAAAAATAAGACATTAATTATGTTTAACTAATTAAACTAACTTTTCTTATTTTTTGTATTTTTTGGGTGGTACCTATCAAATTGAGATAGAGGGAATACCTCTCATAATGTGGTTAGAAATATATAGGAGTGTTAAGCTGGAATATTCTTGAGTAATATTCCCTCTTCTTAATGATAATTAATTCATTAGGTTTAATGTCTTCATTTTCTTTTCGAACCAAACTTAATATGTTTGCGGGTCTAATAGGTTTTGACCCATGTCATACCAATTATAAAAATCAAAATAATTACAACTATGTGCAGGTTTTGCAGTCTTATACAATAAAGAGGACAATATTATCAATTGTGTCAACGACACACCAGCTTGTGTAATCCTTAAAATAAGCAGATAAATCGAGGCTTTACAAAGATATATATATGTAACATAATATTGCATTAGCAATGTCACGACCCGTTTTTAGACTATGACTGACGTGCAAGGCGGACCGCCTATAAGAGTTCAACCCATCTCACACAAGCCTCAAAAAATCAGAAACACTACCCATTTAATTATCAAAACATTTATATAAACGTTGATGGTAAAACATGTGTATATATATAATAAATATCAAAATGAAATATTCGTGAAATCAAATACAAAGAATATAAAATATATCAGAGAAATCAAAAAGCAAAATAACAAAACCCAGTAACCCAACAACATCTCGATGCGGAACTCTAAAACAAAAGAAGAAGCCCGGCCAAAAGAGCGTCACTGACCAATAGACAACGCCTCACTAAGCAAGATGTCAAACGGTTGTCGAGTCAAAAGTCAACCTGCATACAAGTAGATATAGACAAAGAAAAACAAACGAGGGTCAGGGCCAGTGAGGAATGACACTCCAGAGTACCTCATACATGTCTCACAAAAACTAGTTTGAAAACAGTTTAAAATACAACATGCAGGTATAACAAAGAGTACATATATATATACACTACATAAGTAGCAGAGTTTCCGAAAACATTTCGTAAACATTCGCAGACAAGGCAGATAGCACGCACACAAACATTTGTAATACTAATTATAGTACTAAAACAGAGTCGGAGTATACTGGTGGTAGGGGAACCAAAAACAGAGATATAACAGGTGTGGACTCCGCCATCACCCAAGTACAAAGTATATGTGGACTACGCCACAAATCAAATAATGCATTAGGCCAAGACAACATGGCTATCAACACTCCCTGATAGTTGGGACTTCATCAAAGCATTGGTATACGAAAGGCTACGTACCCCGTAGCTAAGCGTCCCCATATCAAAAACAAATAATAATAATAGTATAAACAAAAACCAGGCATGCAAGCCAAAGACAAAAAAAAAAAGAGAAAAGATATATATAGCATATATTGAGTTTCAAAAATAAAGACTGATTATTAACTCACATACCAGTTTATTATTTAAGTCAATCCTCATATTAGTCGAATTACAAAATATAAGCCAATCATAACAAAAAAAAAATACAGTTTTGAGACACAACCTATGTGTCTGAAATTTCCATTCACTCACTTGAGAGTCTAGGCTATAGCAGTCAGGCACCACTGGTGGACGGCTGATCTTGCTGGCATGGACACGAAACTAAAACAGATATATCAAAAACAAGATATATCAGAAACAAACAATGAATGACAAGGGTATTGTGGTCGTACCGAATACATGCACATACAAATGCAGACTCAACGCTCAAACAATGCCCGAAATGCCATTTCGGTCGAAGATACATCGATAATAATCCAAAGATCTAAATCCATGTAAAATTACGATTTGATCCCCGAACCGTTGAAAAATTACATACTAGTCTCCGAGACCTCGTAAATTTACAAACTAGTTCTCAAAGTTCTCAGAAATTGCAAACAAGTCCCCCAACTCTTAGAATTTGCAAAATACCTAAAACTAACATCTTTGGTCCATCAGAACCTTGATAACTTGAGTTAGCATGAAGCCCAACTCGAGTTATCTAGGCCTCAGATTACTCGAGTTAGATGAATAATTAACTTGAGTTATCCAAGCATCGGCTTACTCGAGTTATCCATTTGGTCAACTCGAGTAAGTCATTTTTCCAGAATTCCCAAAACTTGATCCAACTTGATTTCATCGATATAAATTCCAATCAAACACCCACATTAATTCCAAACAACTTCCTGAACATGAAACTAAGGTCTAAACAACCAAAACAACTCATAATTATCCAAAATTGATCCAAACCAAAATGATCTAACCCATTTATGATCATCCATAATTCTGGTGATTTAAGTCCAGCTCTAGGTGTTTCTAGACTCTTAAATGCATGATCTAGCAACCCCAAACAACCATTTCAATAGAGGCATTACGGATCTAACCGTATGAACATGCACTCAAAACCCTAGCATGCATATCTTGCAAAAGAAAGAAAATTTGAAGAAATGCAAGGGTTTAAAAGCATAATCTTACCTCTGAGATGATGTAGAACTAAGGAGAAGCAACTGAAATGCAATATGGACAAGTTTGGAGTGTTTGAAAGTGAGAGAGTTGAATAGGGTCAAATGACTTGGGTAAGGGGTATTTATAGAATTTCTATCCTAGCGTGCTCTAACTCGAGTTAGCATTTCCCAGATCGTTCTGGGTTCATGGATTACTTGAGTTATCCAACAACTTACTCGAGTAATCTAGACCCCATAAAACTCGAGTTACATAAATTACTAACTCGAGTTATCTGACCCTCACATAACTCGAGTTACTTACTTTGCTAACTCGAGTTATCACTCTTGAAACGCCAAAAAAAAAATTAACACCCAAAGCTAGAGATCCAATCAAAGATTTACAGAAATCCTATCGGAAAGAGCGAGATATTACATACTTCCCCGTCAAATGAAATTCATCATCGAATTTTGAAACAAATCAAATTAAGGCTAAGATCAACCCTAGATTTCCAAAACAAAACCCAAATCATAACTATCCAATCAACACTCGACTACCCAGTTGAAGTGCAAAAACTCCCAAAATGGCGATGCAGAAACAAAACCTATACCAGCATGCTGAAAGAAAGATATAAATGTAAAGACAGAAACAAGTATGCAGAAATAATGCAGAGATGCAGAAACAAAATAATGGGAACAAAGTAGACTGACTTAAGGATCAACAGAATCGAATAGGTGCAGGTATCTGCCCCGCATCTCGTCTTCAGCATCCCAAGTGGCCTCCTCATCAGAATGGTGTCTCCAAATCACTTTCACTATAGGGATGTCCTTGTTGCAAAGTCTCTTGACTTGCAGGTCAACAATCCGCATAGGAATCTCATCATATGACAGATTTGGTCAAACCTCGACAGTCTGTGGTGATAATACATAAGACAGATCTGGCACATACTTTCTCAGAAGCGATACATTGAATGGATGATGAGTTGAAGCCAACTGACGCGATAATGCCAACTCATAAGCAACTGCCCCAACACGGCTAATAATCTCAAATGGACTAATGTATCTCGGGCTCAACTTGCCCTTCTTCTCAAATCTCGTAACACCTTTCATCGGTGATACTCTGAGAAACACATGGTCCCCAACCTCAAACTCTAAAAGTTTATGCTTTGGGGCAGCGTAACTCTTCTGACAACTATGAGCAGTCTGGATTATCTGCTGGATCAATTTAACTTTCTCAGTAGTCTCCAAAATAATATCTGGCCCCAACAACTCTCTCTCTTCGGCATCGACCCAACAAAGAGGAGATCTACACTTCCTACCATATAAAGCCTCGTAGGGCGCCATCTCGATACTAGAATAGTACGAATTATTATACGCAAACTCGACTAAAGGCAAGTGAGTATCCGAAACCCCACCAAAATCCATAGCACACACTCTCAACATATCCTCCAAAGTCTGAATCATGCAATCGGACTAGCTGTCGATCTACAGATGAAATATTGTACTGAAATCCAATCAAGTACCTAACTCTTGCATTTTACACAAAAACTGCGATGTAAACTGGGGTCCTCTGTCAGACACTATAGAGACTGGCACACCATGCAAACATACAATTAGATCGACATATAACTTCACCAAATGTGTCGCTCTATAAGTCGTCTTGACAGGCAAGAAATATGTTGATTTTTTCAATCGGTCTATGATCATCCAAATAGAGTTATACCCAGAGGATGTCCTCAGTAACCCCACTACAAAATCCATCGTGATGCGGTCCCACTTTCACTCCGAAAGAGGTAACTGCGGCAACAATCCAGAAGGATGTTGATGTTCAAACTTGACCTGCTGACATGTCAAACACCTACTAACAAACTCAACTATGTCCTTCTTCATCCCTGGCCACCAGTACAACTCTCAAAGATTTTGATACATCTTAATATACCATGGGTGTATAGAGTATGTGGGGTTGTGACCCTCGGTCATAATCTCCTCACGTAATCCACCAGAATATGGTACGCATAATCTCGCTCCAAACCACAATATTTCAGACTCATCAACACTAAATCCAGGTACACCAGATGATCTGACTTTCTCTATCATACTCTGCATCTCAGAATCCTCATTCTAAGCCTCTCAGATTTGATCCAATATTGCAAGCCTCGCCTCAATATGTCCAAACAAAGCCCTTGAGTCGTCAAACTGCAACTCGACTCCATGTTCCATCAATCTCTGCCACTCCAACACTGCTGGTCGTCTCTCAACTACAATGTGAGCTAAACTCTCTATCGATTTCCTAATCAAAACATTGGTCACAACGTTAGCCTTGCCAGAATGATATAATATGGTGCAATCACAATCCTTTAGCAACTCCAACTAAAGTTTTTACCTCAAATTCAGGTCTTGCTGACCAAAAATATACTTCAAACTTTCATGATCTGTGAAGACTTAAAAGTCTCTCCGTACATGTAATGCCTCCAAATCTTGACTGTGCCGCTAATTCTAAGTCATGTGTCGGATAATTTTGCTCATGTCTTTTGAGCTGTCTCGATGCGTAGGAAATCACCTTGTCGTGCTGCATCAACACACAACCCAATTCAACTCTCGATGTATCACAGTACAATGTGAATCCTTCAGAACCTATCGGCAATACCAACACTGGTGCACTGGTCAAACACTTCTTCAATTTTAGAAAACTCTGCTCACACGAGTCAGACCATATAAATTTAACTCCTTTCTGAGTCAATCGTGTCATAGGAGCTGCAATCCTGGAGAAATCCTAGATAAACCTCCTATGTCAAGATGTCATCTATAAAGACAATCACGAATCGATCCAGGTACGGTTTGAACACCCTATTCATCAAGTCCATAAATGTTGCTGGTGCGCTAGTCAAACCAAACGACATCACTAGGAACTCATAATAACCATACCTAGTCCGATAAGCTTTCTTCAAGATGTCCTCACCTCTGATCCTTAACTGATGATACCCCAACCTCAAGTCGATCTTAGAGATCCACTGAGCACCCTGCAACTGATTAAACAGATCATCTATTCTCGGAAGTGGATATCGGTTCTTCACTGTCACCTTGTTCAGTTGTCGGTAATCTATACACATTCTTAGACTACCGTCCTTCTTCTTTGCAAACAATATCGGCGCACCCCAAGGTAAAACACTCAATCGGATAAAACCTTTATCCAACAACTCCTTCAACTGAGTCTTCAACTCCTTCATCTCTACTGGTGTCATCCGATACGGTGGAATCGATATAAGTTCGGTACCCAACTGTACGTCTATGACAAACTCAATCTCGTTCTCCGGCGATAGTCCTGGCAACTCCTCAAGAAATACATCAGAAAACTCCCACACTACTGGCACGTCCTCCAGTCTCAACTCTGAACTTTGCGGTTCGGTGAGCACAAATGTCAAATACGCCTCACAACCACGGCGAATCATCCTCTTTGCTCTAACAACTGACATGTACCCTCGTACAACACTGTCACGCTCACCCTAATAATAGAACTCATTCTGACCTAGCGGTCAAAAGCATACCCTCTTCGCAGAGCAATCCAAAGTAACGTGTCAAGTCGAAAGTCAATACATACAAAATATCACATCAAACTCCCCATATCCAATACTGTCAAATCGACAGTCAACTCATGTTCATCGAAGGTAACCACACAACCCCGGACCTTAGAATCAACTACGATCTTATTGCCCAATGGTAAGAAAAAAGTGGAGCGATCCAAAGAGTAATTCTTGGTAAAATTTTAAGCACAGTGTAAATAAATAAAAGGAAAAGTTCTATTTTTTGTCATTTAACTTGATCTGTAACGTTTACTTGCCTTGAGCATAGTAAGTTGCTTCATCGAAACTATGATAGTCCAAAGAAACACAGATTTCGTCAATTCTTCAGCTGTGACACTCAAAACAACTGCGCCATCATCAACAACAAAAACGGCAAGAATGTCTTTCCACAGAATCATGTGTTAACTTCATCGTCGTACGCAACGTCCATGATCATCGACATTGGAGAAAATCGATCTACAGTTCTATTACAATAAGTTCATTTTTCTAGTCCAACAAAGTTGCCACTATATTGTTTCGAATGACACCAAAGACGTGCGTTTGTTTAGAGTGAATCTGCTTCTAAAAAAGGGTACATTTTCTCTAACAAGAAGTGTTTGTTTAGAATAGAGGGGGTTCGTTCTATCTATTACAAGGATCAACTCCAGACTCGATCTTTGAAACACTATTCCTGTTTCGTGCTGCGTAAATTGTCTCAACCGAGATGTACCAAGAGATCTATCTGCAGAAGAAAACTTAACACTGTCAAATGTCAAAAACTTTTGAAACGGAGAAATTTTAGTCGTCCCTTGTAGACAAAATCATTATCACACAGCACAAGCACTAGCCAATAAAATTGATTGAACCATAATTCAATTACATTCAAATCATAATCAATGAACTAAAAAACGCCAACCATGAAAGCAATTCCCAGTTCAACGAACACAAGAATTTAAACCAAACCAACTGAAACCAATTTGACTAACCTATTGTTTTTTTATTTAAGGGTGTTTGTTTGAAGTATTTTACCTAAAGGCGTAGATTGCATACTTAAAGTACGAGATGTTTTAATAATTCATATTAACTTGACTAATCTTCATTCATTGTATAAGACATAGGAGCTTAACTAAGAAAATTTTACATTTTAAAGAATTAGTCTCCCAAATATTTTGTAAATTTCTGAATTGAGAAATTATTTTATTCATATTGGAGTTACCAAAGAGGTTTCGACCATAGCATGAAACAAAGAAGGCAGAGGAGTTAGAAGAAGACAAAAAGAATCTAATGATGATGCAATTACCACACATTAATTAATAACAAAAACCCTAATTAATTACAATTATCATCATAAAATTAATCATTGTCTCTCTCTAATCTTCTTCCCCTCAAACGAAACGGGACTTAACAACACCCAAAACAGACCCCATCTCTTTCTCTTCTAACTACCAAACCACCAAAAAGTTAGTAACCTTTTTTCTCACAAACAAGAAAATTAAGTATTATTTTCTCTCACTTTCTCGCTCCCCAAACACTCCCCAAATCCTTCCTCTATCTCTCACACACTCTTCAGCTTTTTCCCTCCTCTCTTGTCTCTTTCTTCTCACTTCAAAGAATCTCTCTCTCGATCATGCTTCAAAGCTTACTAGTCCCTCATTCCCCTTCCAACTCCAACCCTAACAACATGAATCCTCCTTCTAAGGCCAAACGCTCCGCCGAAGACTCCTCCTCCGCCGCCCCCGACGATCCTTCCGCCGAACGCCCAAACTTGTCCTATTCCCCCGCCGTGGAGGAAGAAGAATCGACGGTTGTTGAGGGAGAGTCCTTGGGGCTGAGACTCCTTGGCCTGTTGCTGCAATGCGCCGAGTGCGTAGCTATGGACAATCTCGACGACGCCACGGATTTCTTGCCTGAGATAGCGGAATTGTCGTCGCCGTACGGTTCGTCGATGGAGGAGTGGGCGCGTACTTCGCACACGCTTTGCAAGCGCGTGGTGAGTTCTTGCCTTGGGACCTACTCGCCTCTGACGACCAAGAACCTAACCGTAACACAGTCGCAGAAAATCTTCAATGCCTTACAATCCTACAACTCCATCAGTCCGTTGATCAAATTTTCTCACTTCACTGCCAATCAAGCGATCTTCCAAGCATTGGACGGTGAAGATCGTGTCCACGTCATCGACCTCGACATAATGCAAGGCCTCCAATGGTCAGGGCTCTTTCACATCTTAGCATCCAGACCGAAAAAGATCCGATCCATGAGAATCACCGGGTTCGGATCTTCACCGAGTTGCTAGAGTCCACTGAGCGGCGACTCGCCGACTTCGCGAGCTCACTCGGCCTGCCCTTCGAGTTTCAACCAGAGGAGGGCAAAATCGGAAATTTACAGGATTTGAGTCAACTCGGGGTGAAACCGAGAGAAGCGGTGGTAGTGCATTGGATGCATCATTGCTTGTACGATATAACCGGGAGCGATTTAGGGACGTTGAGATTGTTGACTTTGTTGAGGCCGAAATTAATCACGGCCGTCGAACAAGATTTGAGCCACGCGGGTAGTTTTCTAGGGAGGGTCGTGGAAGCATTACATTACTACAGCGCGTTGTTCGACGCGCTAGGGGACGGATTGGGTGCGGAGAGTGTAGAGAGGCATACGGTGGAGCAGCAGTTGCTTGGCTGCGAAATTAGGAACATCGTCGCCGTGGGTGGGCCCAAGAGGACTGGGGAGGTGAAGGTGGAGAGGTGGGGGGCGGAGTTGAGACGGGTCGGTTTTCGACCCGTTTCGCTTGGCGGGAACCGGCAACTCAAGCAAGCTTGTTGCTGGGAATGTTTCCCTGGAAAGGGTATACTTTGGTGGAGGAAAATGGATGCTTGAAGTTGGGTTGGAAGGACTTGTCGTTGTTGACCGCCTCGGCGTGGCAGCCGTCCGATTGAATTAGTTTTGATCGATGTAAGTGAAATGCAATTTTGATTTGTCAATTCTTTTGATGTCTAAAAAGGAAGTTCAATTTAGTCCAATTTTGGGAGAGATTAAAGTGTTGTTGTAACAGAAAATAAAGAAAGATAAGAGGAGGAAGATAGGTTTCCCATTAGTTTGGAAGTAATTTCATGAGATTGAATTGTAAATGTTGGATCATTATTCAAGTAAAAGTTACTAATTTTTAATTAGTTTCCATAGGAGTTGGTTATGAACTTTTGACTTGGGATTTGCGAAGTCTGATCTCATCACAAATGTGGTTATGGGTTTTGCACGAATGATGAAACTTCAAAGGCAACAAGCATAGTAGAAGGTGCTTTTGGAATTTTAGATATACTCCCTCCCTCGTCTTCCAATGCGAACATGGGACACAAACGAGTTCAAGTAGACTTCGATCAAATTAAAATAATTCTTCTGCAGCAACATACAAACATTAGCAATGAGCTTATAATTCGTTGGTACTAGAGTGAACTTGAGCGCTGAAAGACTGCAGCTATAATTCTTCGTTGGGAGCAAATAAAATGACAAAAAAACTGACAAACAAACATTAGATCATTAACTGAAACTTTGAATATACACGAAATCAATTATTCATAGACGAGTCAAAGAAGGTGGTATTTTTCTCACTCGGATCCATTGAAGGCTCTTTAACAGGGAAAAAAAAAAGAGAAAGAAGAAAAGTAAGATTGAGATTTTTGATCCAGATACTATTGATTCACAGACTAATGCGTGTTGATATATGTAACAGAAGGAGACAATTTTCTCAGAACAGGTAAAAGATTTAATGGACAAAGCATAAGAGGACGGAGGCGTGTGAGTGAGAGCCAAACCAAAGCATCGTCGTTGTCCAAAATTGGTTTTGCATTGATATCTGAGTTTGTGTTTGTATGATGCAGAACCCTCTTTCTGATTTTCGACGTCACTGTTTATAGCAGCAAGCCTTCTTGAAGAATATGAATTGAGCTCATTCTTGAGGAGGAATCTTCGGAAATTCTCTAATATAAATCTCCAACTAAACTAATCTTCTGGATTGCTAAGAATAGCCTTTCTCAACCGTTTGATTCTTATGATTTCATTTCTTTTCCACTGATTCTTTTGAACTTATTGTATTATGATAAAATTCGTTTTTATAACTACAACATTTCTCTATCACAAGTGAAAATTATTAATAATACTTAATAACGTTATTTTTTTATTAAAAAGCTAATATATGACATAAAAAATATATAGTCGAACATAATTAATAACAATTATTGGTGGGATCGTCCAACTAAATCTTGTAGATTGAGGATAATCCATA
>CAODLS011681613.1:0-36534 GCA_948243855.1 Flueggea neowawraea | reverse complement strand
TTTTGATAATAAATTGTGAAAATATAACTAAATATGAGATCTTTTTCTTATTTAGATAATATTCTCAAATGGACTTTTTTTCTCAAGAATTTATGTTGGGTCCTCTCTTATATGTTTATTATATAATCTCTTAATTGTATTCTTCTAATTAAATGATTTTTTTAGATTTATTGAGTTTTATTTACTCATACATTTTTTTATGTTTAGATGTTTTTCATATTCCTTACTTATTTGACTTGACATCATTTTTGTTGCTAAATTTTTAATTCTAATTCTACACACATCAACAATTTACTTAAAGAATATTTAAACAAAAACTCTCTTCTTATTACTAAAACTTAGATGCCAAATAATACTTGTGCAATGCACTGTAAATTATGCTCATCTAATTTTAATTAATTTTTTTAAACAAACTATATAACAATAAAAATGTATAATCAAATTAATTTGAAAAAAAAATAAGTTAGAAGTTGAGTTAAGTGGATGGTTAAAATGTTATTTGGAACTCTAGAATAAGAAATCACTGGAAAATATTGTTTGACTAAGGAAATATCTAATATTTAGTTTTATCTCATAATTTTTTCTAAAAAATAATTAAACTCTTTATAAAATTTAGAAAAAAATAGTAATCAGTAGGCATAACAATCAATATGTTTATTTATAATAAATTAAACAAACAAATTTATAATATAGAAAAAAATATTTTTTAGATTAAAGATACGTATTATCCTAACTATGAATGTCAATATACATATATATAACTTGGAGAATTTTCTCAATTTTTTGACAAATGTATGCCAATACATTTCGTTTTATATGTAGTGTAAATTATACCAATTTATTTTAACTTAGTATATTCAACTCTCTTTAAATGAATAATAGTAATAAAAGAAATAAAAAACTCTTTACAATTAACTAAATAGTTGGTGTATTTAACTCTTTTTCAAAAAGTAATAATATAGATACAATGACAAATATTAATTAACTACAAAACCATTTGTCGAAAATTTGAAAAATTCCCTAGCTATTATATATATATTGATTATAATGCTTTCCTTTTCTGCAACCCTTTTTCTTCCTATTTTATTTAGTAAGTTAATCATGATATTATTACTTGAAAATTTATTCACACGCGAAGCAATTTGCAAAGTCCCTTACGTGTTCACTTTCTTGCCATTGTTTTTATTTTTTTCCTTTTTATGTTGTCAGTTCTGTTAATTCCCATGGATAAACGCTGGATTAGCTTGTCCTAAATACCAAGAAATTAAGGATGGAATTTCCCAATTCTTGAAATTTGCTAAGAACCATGGAAAACTTGTGAATGAGAAAACTAGAGCTATGTTTAATTGACAAAACAATTTATGTTTTATGTTTATGTTTTCTATTTTGTTTCTATTTTCTAAAATAAAATAGAAAACAATAGAAAATTTTAGTTTTGTATGAACAAAATTTTTATTTTTCTATTTATATTTTCTTAGTTTTCTAGAAAAAAACCACAACTAAACAGGCCCTAGGTGTGCTTGTCAAAAATGTGGAAACAAAAAACTGTTATCCCCTAAAACAGCCCGTGAAGATCTCATCTTACATGGCTTTGTATCTGGATTCACAAATTGGATATTCCATGGGGAAGGACTTTGTTATAGTGCTATGAGCGCCAATTCTCAAGTTCCAATTGAAATTACTCTTCTTCGTCAATAAGCAGAGGAACTGAATCAATCAAATACTCCATTAACAAGCAAATTTGCTCACTAGGAAGAGCTTCAAAGAAAATGCAAATAGCTTATGAAAAGATCATGAGCCAATTGTTAGAAGCATGGAAGAATCACAAACGTATATGTCAAATGTTTACATGATGGTGAGTATACTTTAAAATAAAAATGGTTATATAATTTTGTTTTTTAGTTAATTAATTCACTTTTGATGCCATGGATTAAATGATTGTAGGGACTCAATCGGAGCAAACTTGTAGCAAATATGGGCATTGAAACGCAAGATCAAATATGGGCATAAAAACAATATTAGACTTTGCATTTTAGTCTTTATATTATTTAGCAGTTGTGAATTCAACCGTTTTTTTTTTTATTCTTTGACAATTTTTTGGTTTAATATTTTCTTTGATTTATAGCTATATTGTTGAAGACTATTCTAATACCTCTTTTGTTAGCTGTGACAATAGATGATTTTTGTTTGATAAGTACAATATATAAAATCTTAACTTGGTGTCATATTATTTCTTTATTTATAATCCTACCAATGATATATATAATTAAACTGATTGGTGTACCTATTATGAAACCAAAATAAATATTTTTTGATAACTAAATCAAAATAAATATTAGTAAATAAATTATCAAAATTCATATACCAGCACTAAAAATAGTTCCACATTTGTAAATATTACAATTTATAAATTCTATTTGATATTAGTAGCATTTTTTCCATAGATGCGCTATTATTTTTTTAGTACTTTTCTAATACGCGGTATTAATAGAGTGACAACTCTAAAAAATAATAAAAGATTGTAAATGTAATAAGTGCAATTTTAAATTTGTTACTAATTTTTGTTATAAATGTGGGGTAGACATGACCACTTTGGAACTAGAACAACGGTTTGGCCCAGAATTATAACCGCCTAAACTGCTGAAACCTGGTCTAGTTCCAGTTTAAGGAGCTCCAAACCGTTGAACCAGTGGTTCAACCCCATTTTTTTTACATTTATAAAAATTAATTACTTGTATTACATACTTGTTTAATTATTTTTAATGAAATTATTGCTCACATTTCTTCAATTTTTATTTGTGTTATTTTATTTAAATTTAGTAGAAAATATATATATTTACAATTACATTTAACAATTAAAATCGGAAGCGAATTGATCTGGGACCAAAATTGATTACAATATTATTTTAAAAAATCGGTTTGAACCAGGCCGAACTGAAATCAGAATTGCCGAGCGAACCAAACTGGACTGAACCAAACAAGAACCGAACCGCCCAAAATTAGTTGTGGACGGTTTGATTTTGATTTATCATTTCTTTGAACCAGAACCGGCGTTGCATGAATCGAGACTATGCCTAATGTGGGGGATTGTTGCCCCTGGCCCTCAAAAAGTCTAAAGTGGACTTTTTTTTCTCTCTTTTTTCTCTTTACGTGAAAAGCTACAATGAATTTTGAGGAGGGACCTGCATGCATGTTTGTGTTGGACTAGTCATAATTCAAATTTGTTGTCTTCAAATTGAGCCATACCTTTTTTTGTAGATAGACTTTAGAAGTCAGTGTGGGAAAAACTTGAAACTAACTACCGATCTGCTAGATGGATCTGGAATTTCATCAATATGGTTGACTCAACATTTGGGGGCCGACAAAAGTTGTTCACAAATGCCCCCAACATTCCCAATCCAACCAAATTGTGTAATATTCGTATATTAGATTTGCATTCGGATTTATGAAATTATTGTATTATAATTAGATTATTCAATGTTCAAATGCGTTTTAAGGGTAGAGATTCTTTTTTTTTTTTTTACGTAAAAGGAATGCATTAAATCAAGAGGAAATTACATCAGCAGCAACTAGGGTCTCAACAAAGGGGGGAGAACCCTGCCAAAAATAGAGGCTAGCATAAGACATAGCAGCACGAGCAATAGCATGAGCTACCATGTTGGCTTGCCTGTTTACAAAACAAAGAGAAAACTCTTGGCCTAAAGCAAACAAAGAACGACAATCTTGAAGCAGTACCCCCAAATTCAGAGTCATCATCTTTGTTTGCAAGGAAAGCATCAACAACTAGTTTGGTATCCATCTCAAATATGACACGGGACTGATTCATCTGAAGTACCCAATGGATAGCATCTCGCAGACCCATACATTCGGCTTCCTTGGCACCACAACGTGAGGAATAAAATCTGGACATACATCTCACAACATATCCGTCCTCGGTTCGGATACTCACCCCAACAGCAATACGTGCTTCATTAGCGAACACAGCTGCATCCAAGTTACACTTAACCCACCCAGGTGGCGGTTTGGACCAGCAAGACAACTCTCCAACATCTGGTGCATACAACGTTTTAATTTTTTTATGTTTGTTTTAGTTGATACACGTGGCAAAACGCAACAGCTAAGTTGTCTTTAATAGTAAATTTCATATATCAACAACAACAGTTTCAATATCTAATCCAAACATTTGATATCAAACCTAAACTATTTCAACAGCTTCACTAATAACAGCAGCAGCTACAAACCTTAATAGCTAAACTAAACGGGGCTCGAGCCATTTTACTACGATTCTCGATAGTTATATCACAAAGATTTATTAGGAAAAAAACATTAATTTTGAATTTTGTGCATTTTTATAAATTTAAAAAATTATTTTAAAGTTTTAAAGAAAATTATTTTAACATTTTTTTACCTTAAAAGAGCATCTCTAATAGCCTGCTTACTTTCTCAAATCACTCCTTAAAATAATATATTTTAATTTTATTTGTATCCTATTTATATTTTAAGTTGTCTTGATACTTGTGTAGTATTGATAAAATATTAAATTAAAGAGTTGAATATTATATTTAATCCTATTTTTGTTAGAGAGAAAATAGTGGTTATTTATTTTTGAAGAGCTATTGTAGCACATTTTAAAACTTTTGTTTGATTTATTATTAAAATATTAATTTGGAAAGTTGAGTAACAAGTGTTGTTAGAGTGGATTCAAATTTCGAAGAGAGTTACTTGAATTAAATTAGGAATGGCAATATGTAGGGTACATATTAGTAGGGTATGCCAACATTATTACCTGTATTTATAGCTCATATCCTATATTTGTACGCGTACAGGTAACACAAATTATTATTTATACTATACTTGCAGAATACCCAATTACCCATATACTTGTTGCATAAATATATTTAGTTAACTTAAAAAATAATAACATGTCAATAACTTTATGATATTATTTAGAAAATTACAAAAGAAATCAATGAATAAATATACACAATATAATATAGAAATCTAAAACTTATAATTGAATGTTTTAAACATATAAAAATACATTCCATGAATTATTGCATTTGATATGTTATTACAGTAATTTGCTTCAAATGATAGCATGTCACTAAATGTGAACGTATAATAACTATTATCTAGTATTATAATAGAGATAATAGTTTAGAGATTATATCAATATAGAGTTGTAATACTTTAAATTAGTGATAATACTTTATTGTAAATGTATTATAGCAGTAATGATATGATATATATTATAATTATATATTATATTGTATAGATGCGGTTATGGGTAAGGTACTGGACATGGGTATGAGCATTACTTGGCAGATACGGGTACGGGTACAGATACAAGTAGAATAAAACTATATTCATATCCTACATGTACCCACACAGGAAAATGCAGATGATATACGTACCTGTATACATATCATGTCAAAGCAGGTAATACCCACATTAATTGGATACGGGTAATATATCAATTATCATCCCCAAATTAAAAAAGAATATAATAGGGTGCATTAAAAAATAGGTTGTTGGGACTTCCCAATAGGTAGCCCAGTGAAGTGGGAGTGGTCCCATATGCATTTGGCCTGGGTTCGAGCTCCAAAGAAGGGAGTAGATTGTTGTCTTCAAACAACTGAGCCTGAGTTAAGAATTTGAGCATGGTGGATAGCCTTGCATGTCCATCTGGCTCCTAGCATGTGCCTCGGTGATGAAACTTGGTCACTTTACCGAGTTCAACTACGGTTCTTTTGAGCATTCTACGGTGGGGAGATAGCATGTATGATCACTCCCAGCAGGGGTAAGTTACAACTGGTCACCCCCTACTCCCTTTTTCTCTGTAAAAAAAAGGCTGTTAGGGATGCTCTAACTCCAACCATAATCAACCAACACTACTAACATCATCATCACCATCATGACATCCTAAACCATTAGCAGAACTAGAGGGACCATGGGCAATTGATCCCTGCCCATAATTCAATCTATTTACTATAGTACACATATAAATAGTGTTGGAATATATATATATATATATATGAATTAAGTTTATTAAAATAATCTTGTAATTATTTTTTTATTATCTGAGTGATTATGTGTTAATATATATCGATAAAATAAAAAATAATCATCACTTCATATCAACTCAATGTTTTCTTTATTTAATTAAGGGTTCAAACATTAAATATTAATTTCTAGATTAAATATAACTAATATTCAACCCCTGAAGTATTTTTTCAGTTTACATAGTTCTTCAATTGTATTTGAAGGACATCTATACCGGTCTAACCAACGAGTAGTATATAGGCGGGTTCGAGTTATCTGCCTCTATTGCAGCAAAAGACAACCAGAATAGCAACAGACAACAAGGTCTAATCGAGTTTCAATATTGATCTCACGAGCAAACCATGGTCATGTTGTTGACGAGAGTGCTCGATTGTTTCGCAGTCTAGATGTCATGCCGGATCGAGATCATCAACGGATGATGCATGGTGGAAGGATAGAAAGGTGAGGGGTGGCTCTATTGTGGGAGAAAAGAATATGAATTTTCTTTTTTTTTTTCCCTTCATCTCTTCTTCCTCAGTTTTTTTTTATGTTGATAAGAATGAGCCTTTTCTTTTTTCTTCTTATAAGCATTATTTATACCGGTGCATATGGGCTTTGCTTCTTAGACCCATCTTATTCCCAAATCAATTGGACTTGCCAATTAGTCTTGGTCCACAATCTCAATTTACACCTTGACCGATCGAGTTTAGTTTACCCGTCATGGGCGAACCGCCTTTTTCAACATCTCCCACTAGCACATGAGAGAACCATAATTCGTCATGGATCATGATGAAACTAATATCAATCATGATGGAGATCCCATGTTATACAGGCAAATAGACCGTGTGACCAACATATGATGAGAGCGTAATTGTTATACATGTATTAGGGATATATAACATCTCTTAACTCAATTCTAATAGAAGGCGTTACTTTTAGAACAACTCCATTCTACTAAAGTGTATGCAACAACAACACAAATGGTTGGAAACGTATGTCTTTCCTTAGTTTGTAACCATGCAAACACTTCTTTCAAACTTCTCAACCTCACAAAAGCTTTTCTTAATTTCATACATCATATGACACATTACATGAGAGTCGACTAAGCAAATTTATGAAACTAGTACTAATGCGTCTAGAAATTAACTTCCCCTCTTACACTAGGTAATCCATATAGCTAAGTTTACTTGCCAGTATGTCACGCTTGGTTGAATTAATCATCACCATTAATGCCAAGCTAAGGTAGCCAAACTCAACTACACGTTTTGAATGTGTTAAGGGTTCTAAGGGTAGGCAGTATCGGGAACCACATATTTATGGCAAGGTCTCACACTAAGAAAAGTGAGATCATTTATCAATTTTTTCCATCTATATGGTCACGTATATAGCATACATGGTATGATCATGTGTTGTGGTGTTTTTTCTTTCCCTTTGAGGAGCACATGTTTATATAACATTGTCAACACTACACAGAAGCTTCGATTACAATGTATCTCAATATCTAACCTTGATCTACACCATAAAAATATTACTTTTGACTATAAGACAGAATATGCTAAAAGTATCTCAATTTTAGCACCAAATCATTTAACGATCGCATTGGAGTTTATCCTATGGCGTACGTCTCTTTCCATACGACTTTTTCTTGCCCTTTTATAATAAACTCATGACTGTAAAATGCAAGACCACCTATTGATTATAAACGCGCTCTAGATATCTCTCTACGTTCAAAACCAATCTCATCTTAGTTCTTCCCCCAACGAACTGAGAAAACTAAGGTAAACATTCGTGTGAGTAGGTTACTTCTTTGTCCAACATGCTTTTCAAACTTAATGCTAAAAAACTGTCAACTTTCAACATTTGTACTTGTGTATTGCCCACAATGATCTTATTAAAGAACATGTGCTAAGGGATTACTCACTTCACCTGCCATGCGTGTCCAAAAGAACTTATTTCTTGTAGGCTTTTATTAACAGATCTACAATCACGTCTTGCATGGATTTACATTCTGAATTTACTTCTCTTTTTGAAAAATATACTCAAATTCATTTGTCCTTATGCAACCAAATCATTAACAAAATGATTTTTTATCTCAATTTGCTTAGACTGATAATAAATGTTCTTGATCCTTAAGCAATCAGGGTTGACTTTCACCAAGGACTGTCGTAGGTTCTTTAGGTGGTTAGTGCCAAGTAGATCATTCCAGCGTAAAGACAACCTTCACATTGCACTGCAGCTAATGAAGTTATGGTCTCCGCTTCTCTTGTCACACACTTATATGTGTTCCTCACTATTACGTGGGGTGACTTTTCTGCTAAGCAAGAACACAAAACCATATATGGACTTCCCTATAGTCAATATCATTACATGGAGTAGTAACTGTCTCATTTTATAGTAAGCCCTTACGATAACACAGTGTCTTGTAGTTCCTCTAAAGCATCCAAGTATATCGTTCACTACTTTCCCACATCCTCCTTATGTGTTGGATCGACGTTTGCTAGCTAACTTGACAACATAGCAAATCTAGGCATTGTATGCACCTAGATACAAAATTGTATACTACAAGTCATGGCTATGTACATCAACACATGTACATTAAACTACAAAAGACATTTACATGACATTTTTGTGGAGAATGTTCCTTCAACATTCTTTCTTTCACATCATTTATGGACATACATAAGTGCTAAGAGATTTGCTTTTGGTCACGGGATATCTATGAATTACGTATTTATGTATTTTAAAGCATTCGAGGACTTTGTTAATACATGCCTCTTGGAGAGGAATAACAATTTAGTCGAACAATGTCTTGGAGCTTAATTCCAAGGGTAACCTATATCAATAATCTCAAACTTGGATTACAACCAATCTTTAGAGTTATTCAAGTATGCTAGACCATTCCTAACTACAAATATGATGTCCACACAAGATTAGAATGACAAGATTCACCTTGAAATATATGGTATTATCACAAAGGATATGAATGTACCATCCTCTCTAAGAAGTCTAAGGTCATACTGTGGACAATGAAACTATTAGGTTAAACCATATACTCTCTTTTCTAAATTCTCTAGTGAGAAAATAAGTCTCTACATCTAATTGTTGTAGGTCGAGGTATAGACTAGCCAAAATGCCAAAGTTTGTTTGATGAAGGTAAATCTTTCAACATGTGGACTTGCCAATCTTCTTATGTAAATTCCCACTAGCAATTATCCATATCTCACTCGATTCATCGCTCATATATCTACGTGTCTCCAATAGGTGTTTAGGTAGATCAACCAGCTCTCAATATGATTCAATCTCTAATGTCACTTACACTTCCATTACTTTAATCCAATCAATTTGCACTGGGATGAGTGAACCTCTAACATACTCGCAGGTTCATCCTTGACTTGTGAGATTGCTAAAAGGATCACGACCGATTCATTTATTGAAAAATGTCATTGTGAGACTTTATCCCTTTTAGATTTTATCATTTTCAAAATTCTTCCACGGGGTTCAAGCTCCCTATAGGAACTCCTACTAGAATCAAGTTCCTTACTCTCATTAGAGAATAGGAATCTTGCTCCCACTAAAGTCAAGATCAGGAACATCTGTACATGCTTTAAGTAGATGTGATAAAATTTGAATCGCTCTAAGACTTAGTCGATGCATCCTTTTCAGAGAAAGAGATAACAATCGCTCAATTCGATCTCTTGAGATTTTTTAAACTCAAAGATGTAATCTACATTACCAATTTTCTTTCTCATCATCTTTCCTCACTCTCCTTAGGAATTCTCTCACTCTGATTGAGTGATTATGAAGGAATTTGTTCCTGAATCTCAAATCAAGTGAAATATTTTTCACTTTATCCCAGTTAAGAAATCTATTCCCTAGAAATGTGACTTCTTGTAACTCATTACTATGCCAATTTCTCATTGTACCACGATGATTGTATCTTTTGACATAGCAGGGTATCTAACACCTTATGCATCTCAATCTTTATAAACCAAGGTATCATGGATATTGGCGATACATCTTTTGGTTTCAAGTGGTTTAGGTCATACGCTCGACCAATCCACAACTCATGAGATGTATAAGTAACAGACTTAGATGTCATATGGATTTTGAATGTTGTAGCTTTTGCCATCATAGTTCTCACCATACTGAAGAGAGTTTTATTTATCCTCTCCACTATGTGAATTATTCACGAAGTGTAGGAGTGAACAGCTTATGTTCAATCCCTTTTCATGACACAAAGTTTTGGACTCACTTTATATATGTTCACAACCCTAATTGATCCACAAAGCTTTGTTTGATTCTCTTACTGACTTGTAAGAAGTAAGAAATAACTTGACCATTCTTACTTATGAGAAATCAAATAGATTGACTGCACCTTCCACAGTCATACATTCAAGAATTGATGAAGCATTAAGCCTTAGCCTTGCCTTCTCATTCTTTTGACGTCAAAAATAAAAAAAGTGGATTAATAGCAACAGGAATCCATCTCTAAATGCCTTTCAAAATGGTTTCTTCTCCAGTATTTCCTCTGTGCAATGCTCACAATTAGACAACTTGAACTTACACAATTGCCTAATACTCTCACTTAAGCTAATTGATGTTCTCGATTTTGCCAATGTGTTTGAGTTGTGTGCATTAACTTCATGTAACCCTTTTATCATCACATGAAGTAGGAAGAACAAAAACAAGGTTTTTCAATACTCAAGTCCTTTACCTTAACTAAGAAACTACCTTAAGTGCCAAAGTAGTCCCCATACAAACACGGTCTAACAAATACCATTATTATTAGTACACAAATTGAAGGCAAACTTCAATAAGATTGTAACAAAATCTAAAGAAAAGGTTTGGCTTATGCATAAGTCTAGCTTGCATATGCCAACACCTTAAATTCGTACTATCAAGTTGTTCTTTGCATGCTCAACTTGTTCCTCATAGGAACTAGTTGGATTCTAACGAAGTCACTTTAAAATTTCATTGTGAGGATACTTAAGGTTGACTAAACCATTAGCTAATGATGAAATTTAATAGAGAACATCGAATAAGGTAACTCTTCTCACTTGGCTGAGTTTGAGCAATATACCCTTAAAGGTACATTGTCTCATATATAATGCCCCTTTGGCAGTTAAAATTTCACTCAAAAAATGTCGAAATTGTTCACGTTCAAGGATTTTCTCAAAATTCTGTCTAGTCTCTCACTTTTTAAGGACTTAAGATTCTTAAACATTTTCCTTGTCTTTGTATTGGAATTCATCCAATAAAATAAGACATTGTCGAATTCTTCACAATTTCTTGTATGTGATAATCGTGGTTAGGTGCAGTTTGATTTGCTCCTAACTTTTAGGCAAGAAATGGACTACAACTTGGACCTTATCCTTAATCAAACTATGACTAATGTCACGAGCTCTCTAATGATGTTGGCCTCACGCTCTACTCTCCTGATTAGGACATTTGTAATAAGTATCAGTGTAAATGGTTAAAGACAGTGAGCAAAGTTAGTGTCTCACCAACTAACCACTCCATAAATGCAATTTGCAAAAACATTGTTCCTTGATACTTGTAAAGTAGCCAAGTGACTACATCATCCTTTGTACATACAAGATGATGGATGTAGTGGAATTTTATAACTTCCATGCCTTATAGACATCTTGGTCCAAAATGTGTTAAGTGGCATCCTTCTCCTCCTTGAACTTGGCCATTACTAAGTTCAAAGGGTTCAAGAGCTTGTTGCTCTTTGGAGTACACATTAGGTTTCCATAATCTAGAATTTACAATTGTTGTCGTCTAAACTCAACATAGCTTTACAAACACTTTTGTATGGCTCAGCCTCAATTGACTTTATAAGAAGTGACTAACACAAATAAACTTTACAAACAATAAGAAATAATTGCACACAAGTCATTCATATCAATACACATATATTTATTAGCCAACCAAAATTAAACTAGCATAGTTTGTTATTAAGCTTTGAATCGAAATGGTATTCGCTGGCCTATAGCTACAAACTTAAGGTAATTGCACACAAGTCATTCATATCAATACACATATATTTACCATCTTGGTCTAAATAATTAACTATAATGTATTGGTATCCGCCGGCCTATAGCTACAAACTTAAGGTAAGTGCACTTATCGTTATAGCTTGTGGACCCTGAGTATTGAGTAGCTAATAATCGTAGTCTCATAAAACTACGATTATTAGTTACTCGTTATCCATCTATTATCTAACCTGCAATATTGAATGGAGTGGATTAAAATAAAACTAAACTAATGGCAGACAAAAGATCAAACAACACAAAAAAAGAGAGTTAACTTGGACAATCGATGTAAAGATAGCACCTAAATGTTGAATCCCCTTAGAACGTTCTAAGCTAAGTCAATGTGTTATTCAATCATTCATTCAATCATTGGACTGTAGAAGTTCCTAAAATATGCTAACCACCCTCTCGAGTCAATTAACTTCTAACATCGAGTTGATTAATTGGAATCTCTTCCTAATTAAAAACCTCTAACATTGCATTACCATTTTATGAACTCCTCTATTAAGTTTGACCTTAATCCAGAGGATTTATGTCGATCTATCTCTAAGTTTGCATGCAACTCCTTTCACCTATGTGTGATCTAATCACACAAAGAATCTCTCAATTGCTCACACATGAATCAATGTCAAATTGAAGTTCTATCCAAAATCAATTCAACAAAACAATGCAATAATCATAGATTAATCACAATCTTTGACTAAATGAGTGAAATAACACAATCCCAATCGCAAATACATCCTAGGGTTCATCAAATATAAATGCATAAAAAGATTTAGTTCATAATCATAGTGAACAATACAACAAGATTCAAAACAAATCTAGAGAGAGAAAGAAAACTCATTACGAAATCTTCCAATCGTTCTAATAATCTTCTAAATCTTGATGTAAAATCCACTCTAGAAACAGTCTCTCGTAAAGACCCAATGTTTTCTCTCTCAAAACTGAGTGTTTTTGGTGTCAAATGTCGGCCTCTCTCATTATGTTTTTGCGTCATGCTTTAAAAGTGCCGAAATAATGATTATGGGCAAGACACGGCCGTGTTTTGCCTTGTACGAACAGTGTCTTGAAAAAATTAATGATTTCTGTGAGGCAACCTAGGACACGGCCAGATTACACAGCCGTATCTTGAAGAAATGCGTATGTGTCTTCCTAAAGCATGGAGAATATCGCATTTGAGTCATCACTTGGTCATCCAATGCAATTACACGGTCGTATCTTCATCAAAGACAACCTTGTCTTGTTCCGAAAGCCTTAGAAATTGTCATTTAAGCTCAGCTATCACTTGCTTTCCTTTGATTCCATCAAGACACCATCATTTGACCTGAAAAACACAACATGAAAGATAAAAATTCTAGAACTCACAATAAATGCTTAATTTATACTCAAAGCAATATGAATTCAACAATAGAAACTTGTATAAATGAATGTTTATCAAACTACTCCATACTTAAACTTTTGCTTGTCCTCAAGCAAAGAAAGAATTAAAACATAGGGAAACATCAATATCAAATTCCATCAACGGTGGCATAGGACTCACATTACAAACTAATGTAGATAAATTGAATAGTGGAGAGTGTCAAATATGCATAAGGTACTCATTAATCCAAATCAATACCCCAAATCACCAGAAGTAAGAACTCAATAACCAAATTAATTGATTTGAATTGATCACCCATTCACCTCATTAATTAAATTTTCAAGTAAAGTATCAAGCACTTAGGCATGTACAGTTCACATTTGTATTGAACTTTAAACATTATCATGGATTCCATCAACCCAATAACTTACTTACTACAAACACAGACAGTAAATTAAGGGTTCCAAATTTGTACTTTTTCGCACTTATTCAGGTTTCCACCATAAATGAAATTTCATTTTACATGAAAACCGCTCATTTGTCATGAGTGCTCCCGGTCACTTAGAAAATCCCTTATGGCAATACTTTGCATACTCATATCTAAAAACATCGGAGTAGATTATGAACCTCGTGTACTTGTCCCAGTTTAGGTTCAAGTAAGTTATGAGTAACCCTTATATTCCATCATTTATTTATTTGTTTTAAGAACATACATGCCCTTATTATCCAAACAACTACTCAACAACCTAATTAATGAATAGAATGAGTTGAACGAACCAAAGCAAAAAAATGATTACAAGCTTAAAACTCATGCTGATCCAGAATAAACAATTCAAATATCAGAGTAACAAAGCCATATTCATCATTCTCAATCATTCAATTTACCAACACAGTCACAAATGCATATCCCACAGCCACAATATTAAGAATTCTATCAAAATTTTCATACCCTACCCCACACTTATATTGTGCATTATCCTCAATGCACTGAATTAAACACATAATGCAAATGGGAAGGGGAATAAAAGAAAAGAATTATGGGACTTCCCTTAAGATAGGTCTATAGAAATGATTCTCGACGTGAATTCCATCAAATATGTGAGAAGTCCTAGAAAACTAGAAAGTACACATGAAACAAAATATCAAATTCAAACTAAAAGAAAAAAAGTTGAAACTGGAAACAAAAAGAAATAAACTGAAAAATAAAAAGCAACATTCAACTGCCAAACTTGGTTGCCTCCTAAGAAGCGCTCGTTTAACGTCACCAACTTGACGTTGGTGAGTGCGACTCTTCATGTGTGCTCTTGTGCAAAGTAAGATGCACTCCTTCACGCCTCATACTTCGGCTTATCACATGGAACAACCTTGCTTTTTATTCGCCACACAAAACGACACATGGATGCATATTTTGTTTTGGCAATTTATTCTTCAAAATTCCCCTATGCCTTCTTGTGCTCTTGAGTTTTTGCACCCTTTTTCTTAACTTTTTTCAAAGTTTCTTGAATTAGGAGTTCAACCTTTGGTTTCCTTCCTGTAGATCTTACACCAGAATAGATGAAACATCTTTGTCCCTATCAACTAATGCATGCGTTGACTCAAGATCAGCAGGATTTAGAATCCTTGAACCCTTGATTTGCACATGTTTACCTTCAATCCTTAGAGTTAAAACCCTATCATGAACATCTATTATTACTTTAGCCGTAGCTAAAGAGGGTCGCCCTAGAATCAAAGGCATTTTGCCACTAGACTTCATATCAAGAATCATAAAATCAACAGGGAATATCAAATCCTCTACCATAACCAAAATGTTCTCTACAGTGCCCCTAGGATGCACATTAGATTTATAAATTAATTGCACTCGCACCCTAATTGGTATGGATAGATTTCTTAAAAAAATCATAAGACATCACATTAACATCAACCCCTAAATCTACCAGTGCTTTACCAACATGTAAGCTACCAATATAAAGAGGGAAAGAGAAACCCCTGGGTCTTTTAGCATTGTAGGTAGCTCAGGTATTGGCTGGCATGGCTTAACCACTTCCTCCTTTGTGGCCTGTACTTGTACCTGTTGCTTCTTCATTTCACTAGGTTGTTCAACAAGGAGCCCAGCTGCTTTTCAAATAACATCTTGGCTATCTGACCAATTTGATTCTCCAAACTATAGATGAAAGCCTCTTGATTCCGGATGAAAGCCCCTTGATTGATTAATGTTGTCTCTATCTGGTTCAAGTGGATCTCAGATGTTTGAATGAATTTGGTCATGAGCTCTTCAAGACTAGACTTCTTATTCAAAGCTTGTTGCTGTTGGAATCCTAATGGAGGGTTTTGCTTCTGCTCTATTTGACCTCTCTACGAAAAAATTGGTTGATTCCTCAACCGAGGAATGTATGTGTTACTATATGGGCTATTTTGGAAGCGAGGAGCATTACCCATATAGTTCACTATTTCCATGCAGTATTGGCTTCCATGTCCTTTCCCACATAGTTCGCAAACTACCACTTGAGCTGGTTATTACACCATATATAGTCCATCAATCTTCTTACTCAATGTTTCCACTTGGGATGCTAAGGTCGTTACTGCATCTATATTATACACCTCAATTGATTTGACCGGCTTAGACCGAGTAGTATGCCACTGATAATTATTCATAGCCATCTCCTCTATTAGTTCCTGAGTTGTTTCGGGTGTTTTGTTGTTCAGAGCTCCTCCAGCCGCAACATCAATCATTTGCTTTGTGGTTTAGTTCAACCCATTGTAGAAAGTTTGAACCTGCAGCCATGTCGGTAACCCATGATATAGACATCTCCTCAATAACTCCTTAAACCTCTCCCATGTTTCATATAGAGACTCTGACTTGATCTATGCATAAGAGGAGATATCATTTCTGAGCTTGGCAGTCTTGGCAGGTGGGAAGTATTTTAACAAAAGCCTCTCTGCCATCTGTTCCCAATTAGTGATCAAAACCTGTAGCAAAGAACTTAGCCACGACTTAGCTCTTTATCTGAAAGAGAATAGGAAAAGCCTCAAACTGATTCCATCATTGGAAGCCCCATTTTATCTTGAATGTATCACAAATCTTAAGAAAATTTGCCAAATGGGCATTGGGGTCCTCATCATATAACCTGTCGAATTGAACAAACTGTTGTACCAACTGAATTATATTGGACTTAATATCAAAATTATTGGTTGCAACAGCTAGTCTCACAATGCTGGACTCCATCCCTATCAAATTCGGTCTAATATAATCTGACATAGTTATTGCTAGATCTGCCCCACTGGCAAGTTACTCTACTGCAACTTGGTTGTTAATATCTACTTCCCTCTGTCTGTCTATTTTCTCAGCCTTTTCTCTGAGTCTATTTATGAGATTATATAGTGTTGTTCTTTCAATTTCAAGATTTGTTTCAACTAACTTAGAAGGGTTGCCTCAGGTCATGTACCAGCAAAAACCTGAAAGCTAAACAAACACAGACAAATCCAACGTAATTTTGAAAAGACAAATAAAAGAAAATAGTAGAAAAATATAGAAAGTAAAGACAAACAAAGCAAAATAAAATAAAATAAAATAAATGGTTAGATTAATAAAGATCGAGCTTTCCTAATGTCCTAGTCCCCAGCAACGGTGCCAAAAACTTGGTATCTGTCGGCCTTTGCCTACAGACTTAAGGTAAGTGCACCTATCGCCTGTAGCTAGTGGACCTTGAGTACAGAGTGTTGTATCCCCACAGAGACTACGATTATCTGCTACTTGTTATCCCTCTATTATATAATTAACAATATCGAATGGAGTGAATTGAAATAAAACTAAACTAATGGCAAACAAAAGATCAAACAACACAGAAAAAGATAGTTAACTTGGGCAATCAATGTAAAGATAGCACCTAGATGTTGAATCCCCCTAAAATGTTCTAAGCTAAGTCAATGTGTTATTCAATCATTGGACCGTGGAAGTTCCTAAGATATGCTAACCACCCTCTTGAGTCGATTAACTTCTAACATCGAGTTGATTAATTGGAATTTCTTCCTAATTAAAAATCCATGACGTTGCATTACCATTTATGAACTCCTCTATTAAGTTTGACCTTAATCTGGAGGATTTATGACAACCTATCTCTAAGTTTGCATGCAACTCGTTTCACCTATGAGTGATCTAATCACATGAAGAATCTCCAATTACTCGCTCATAAATCAATGTCAAATCGAAGTCCTAGCAAAAATCAATTCAACAAAACAATACAATAATCATCGATGAATCATAATCTTTAAATAAATGAGTGAAATAACAAAATCCCAATCACAAAGACATCCTAGAATTCATCAAATCTATATGCATAAAAAGATTTAGTTCATAATCGTAGAGAACATACAACAGTATTCAAAAGAAATCTAGAGAGAGAAAGAAAATCCATTATGAAATCTTCCAATCCTTTGAATAATCTTCTCAATCTTGATGTAAAATCCACGCTGAAAGTGATCTCTCGCAAAGGCCTCATGTTTTCTTTTTCAAAACTGAGTGTTTTTTATGTCAAATGTCGACCTCCTTCTTTAGGTTTTTGTGCCATGCTTTAAAAGAGACGAAATAATGATTCTGGGCAAGACACTACCTAGGACACGGCCATGTCTTACCTTGTGCCAACTGTGCCTTGAAAAAATAATGATTTCCGTGAGGCAACCTAGGACACAACCGGATTGCATAGCTATGTCTTGAAGAAATGCGTCTGCATCTTCCTAAAATGTGGATAATATCATATTTGAATCATCACACGGTCATCCAATCCAATTACACGGTCGTTTCTTCATCAAAGACGACTGTGTCTTGTCTCGAAAGCCTCTGAAATTGTCATTTGATTCCATCAAGACACCATCATTTGACCTGAACAACACAACATGAGAGATAAAAATGCCAGAACTCACAATAAACACTCAATTTATACTCAAATCAATACGAATTCAACAACAGAAACTTGTATAAAAGAACTTTTATCATATATTTAATATTATAGACACTAAATAATGGATGTTCGAATTCACTTTTAAAGTCTACTTGACTTAGGAGAATCCATATTGGTCATCTCAATCACTAAGATAAACTCAATAATTGGTAAATAGTTTGACATACAAAATATTGCACACCACATTAAGGCAAATCAACAAAATAATGAGCCAAAAATGATAAATAGAATACACATCATTAATTGAACCAACATGCAATTTAAAAAATCGATCTCAATGTTAACATACATATATCAATATTGGGCATCATTTATACAATCAATGCTTATAAAATATCTCCAAAATAATACCATATGAATATAGTATTTAGCCTATGTCTACCAATTAGATACACATGGATCATAATCCAACGTGTTATAATAGAATTCATGAGTAGTCGTGCCAACTTATCTAGAATTCTATAACTCATACGAGCATGAAGTGGTTCTCTCACTTTTCACGATCGCTTTTTGCGATCATGGAGTAATCTAGGACATACAGATCTTAATTGCTTTTTCTCTCTAGAATCTCTAAGTAGCTTTTGATGACACTTAGGGATCATATTTTCATGAAATTCTAGTATAGACCAATGATCTAGCCAATGCTGGTGATGAGAGTCTTAATCGTTTATGAATTAAGAAAACCTTCATCACCATTGCATACTTAATGCACAATTATATTCTTCCTTTTATGACCACCACTATCCCAAAATACTTGCTTCGAGAAACGTGCAAATTATTCTTCAATTCACACTTCATTTGATACAATATGGTGTTACCCCATTCGTATACTTATAATAAATTACAAATAAAATAGGTATATAAATGCTCTTGTATTACACAAACAATTGGAATCTCATCCTAATTATCTAAATGAGAACCATATTTGCACATTTTCAAATCAATTATTTTTAAAACTAATTTTCAAAAATAATTCTTGGCAAATGAGGTGGTTGTCATGTGGCGCGATATGCCATGTGTCGTCTCATGAATGGTCCAACTTACTGACTTGTCAGCCTAGACAGTAGTGCCACGTGTCAATGATGTGTTTGCCTATATGGCTATGGTTGCCACATATCGTCTCCTTGTTGGACCATGTAGTTGACGTGTCCGTATAGTCAGGGCTGTTATTTGTCATTATGATGGCTCCAACATAGCACCTTTTTCCACGTGTCGTGTCATGAGTGGACAGTCTTGCTGATGTGTCTATCTAGTCAGCCGAGTCATGTGTTGTACACGTGGCTCCAGCCACATGGCTTCTTCTCACTAGTCCAAGTTGCATACATTCAACATTGATTGTGCTTTGATCCTCTGCCACGTGTCGCATTCTAAGTGGTCAACGTGTTAAGCTCAACCAATGAAAGCTTACCACATAGCCAAATTGATAAGATCCTCCTCACTTAGTATTTTCAAATCATATTTCTACAGATTTGATGGCCTTCCCGGTGGGTTTTCACGACGAAATTTGGGTAAGTTAAGTTTTTAAGGTCGGTAATCTCAGTGGTGGTGTCAGAATTTCAAAATTCTAACTTTCAGTTTTGAGCTCTGAACAGACTCGAATCAAAACAGACAATAAAAATAGAAATTCAAATACAATAAAATCACACTAGGAATTCTAGACAGATACAAACACGAATTTACAATCAAGTTTTTACGTATTAGTTTATTATTTACAATCAAGGTTTACAATAAAAACACCTTACCGATCAGGTTCAGTTCACCTGTCATGAATGGATCGCTTTTTCCAATAGTATTATTTTATTGTTGTAGGTTTAAAATTAAATGTAACTATCAAGGTTTTACTTTAACTTTATTTATCAAGGATTAAAGACTACGTATGAATCAAAATAACAATTTTATACAAAATATTGATGATATGTATATGCTGGAGACACCCACAGACTCTTCTACCTCAAACACTTCCCCAGCCATTTCAGATGATACTCAGCTTACCTCTTCCTTATCCTTTAGATTACAAGAAACCAATAAACTAGAAATACTTGTAGAATATTTCTATGTTCTTGAGGATGCCCAGATTTCTTCTACCTCTCAAACTCTCATAAAACCTTATAGCATATATAAAAAATCCAAATGAGTGTCTATGATTTGTCAACTCCTTCATCAAAAAAGACCAGCTCCTAAAGAGTATGTTCAGCCTTCAAACTTAAGTTAGTGTTTATCAAAATAAAGTGACGTAGAACAATATGTCATAATTAGGTTTCCTCAAAGCCTCATAAAAGAGTCCCTTAATCAAGGTTATACGCATTTCCATTAGGGAGCAATCAGGCTAATGCTCACCTACAATAGAAGAAAAGATTGTCCTATTACTGCAATATTAGCACTCCACAGTCTTGGAGTACCAACATACAGTCATTGGTTTTGTCCTTATCACTCTAAATGTAGGAAGTGTTATGCTCACATTCTTCCCTAACTTTGCTATGTCCTTAACAGATCCTAATCTGTCATCCTATTTAAAGGTACAGATTCATATAACTTAAGTTTCTCATATGGCTTTTTCATAATTAGCCACTCTTCACCATCAAGTCTGTTATAGAATCCAAGACCACGCTTTTGATCTTAGTGGTTATGGATCAAGTGATTCTTTATATGTTCTCTTTGAAACAGCAGACAAAGTTCCAATGATTCTCTAAGCTCCAAGGCAAATGGACCTTGAGACCCTAAAGAAGTTGATTCCAACCTCTTGGCTTACTAACTATGAAAAGGTTAGACAGATGGAAAAGCCAATCCAATCTCAGGATTGCACCTTTCACCAAATGAAAGATGGAATAGTCCAGACTGTATTTAAGAATCTTAAAGAACTAGCAAGTTCAACTTCTGGTTTGCCGATCTTCAAGACTATTGCCATGATCTAATCAGTTCCAGCTAAAAAAAAAATCATGATAGCCTGGTTTGAACCGTTAGGATGAACAGTCCATAAAGACAAGATTGATGACCATTTTATTAGGGATATTGAGCCAAATATGTGTGAAGAAGGTTACTCTTGTTGTGATGATGATGATGATGATGATGAATTACCTTCAAATTCTAGAAAAAAGAATAGTGTAAGGAGACCTTCTTGTAGATCTCATCCTCATTATTCTTTTGATAAGGATGATGACTCATTTCCAAGGGTAACTATCTCTAATGAAGCACGGATTGTTGCTGATGAAAAAACTAAGGAATGGTAAAAAAAACCCTCTTCCTATTTATAAAGAAACATTAAAGATTCTGTGAAGAGAAAGACATTATAAACCTTCTCCAAATCCAATTCTTATTGCACCAACAGTCTCATGTTTTATGGCTTCTTCTTCATCTAAATTACCAAATGTCAGTTATGAGGATGAATATCCTTATTTGGTTCCATACACAACCAATCATAGAGTTTCTATTCGGTCTTATTCAAAGCCTACAACAGTAAAGGCAGATGGTTCCAAAGAATCATTGACTAGTGTTGAAGAAATACTAAATTGGAAGACTAGCAGCCATAGCAGAAATGCCATTTGATCCATCAATACGAGAAGCTAGACATGATCCTTCATGCTGTGGAAAAACATGATTCCACTCTGGAACATGTAACTAAAAGAATAAAAGACCTCCATCTAGAAGTGCATAAAAGAATTTCCAAGCTTGAAAGAACTTTCAACAAAATGGCTATTAATAATTAGTTTGGTCTATCTTTTAATAAAAAAGAAGCAGAATTGAAAGATTTGAATATGCAGATGAAAGGGATGCAGGAAGATTTGAAGAATCCCTCACTTCTTAAGCCTCTTCCCAGAACCTCTCTTTTTGATCCTCCTCCCAAAATGTTTATGAAAGCTTCAGAACCTTTTTCCTTATAAAGGTTATTGGCCTCAGCAAGGAGGAATGATGTGCATTTAATTTCCACCACTTTTGTAGAATATGAAGCTTTAAAAAGGCAAGAAGCTGAGAAGTAGAAGAAAAAAGAAAAAGAAGAAACAAACCTCTCAACCAACATAACAACAGTCCTTCTCTCTAGATGTTCCTCTATCTCAAAAGGAGGCAAACAGGCCTGAAACTGAATACATGGCCTTTCACTTGTAGACTCTTAAGACCCTTATTTTGTCGATACTCAAAATCCTTTTTCTTCATTAGAAAAGGATACTGACTCAGAACTAAATTCATCTTCAGAAATGCATGAAGATAAATCTAGCTTGAACATGTCTCAATTTTAGAAACCAATTCTGGTACCTTTGATGAAAATTTTGATTCAAAATTGTCTATTGATTCAAAAGCTATTTATAAAGATATTACCTCAATTCTCATGTCTGCACAAGACCTGGAGAACCATCGAGTACCATACCAATGGAGGAATAGAGTTATAAGATAGATGAGGTATCCAAATTAGAGTCCTCACCTCAAATTAATATGACTATAAAGAAGCCAAAAGAAGGTCGTTGGTTCACATTTGATGACATCCTAATAGCAAAAAGGAAACGTTGGAATTAAGTGATTGCGTTGATCTCTAACACACAAAACATAATTACTCTATAGAAGAGATTCTCAAGGAATTAGCCTCAAAATTTGTTAGATCTTTGAGGGATTGGTATGATTCTCTTGGATACTTTCGACGTGTTCAATTTATTAGAGCTTGAATTGAAGAATTTCTAGGATTCATTCATCAAGAATTCATTGAAGATTCTCCAATTTTCCACTAGCACCTAGAATATGAGTTTTGTGCAATGAAATGTTGCCCAATTCAAATGAGGGATCTTAATAAGCATTTTTAAAGGATGTCTCAAATTTACTACCTGATTGGAGGATGCAACAACAAAGAACTTAAGTAGGTTTTTATTTCCTCTTTTCTGAAGGAAATTCATCCAGAGATTAACAAATTGATCAAAGTCTCTGGAAAGGATATAACACAGCATGGCCTCTGAGAATTATTCCAATATGTGATGCAATCACTTGACGAGTTGTGTGAACAAAAAGAAGTTTTTTTAAGATGTTCTCCAACAAATCTATGGTCGATAAGGCAGGTAGAAAGCTTTATTTACAGATCAAGTGCAAAGACAAAAATTGTGACTGTAGGAGTGACAAAAAGAAGAAACATTGGAAAAGGTATTCAAAGAAACAATCATTCAAAACAAAGAAGAAAGGATTTTACTCAAAGAAGAAGGGAAAGGTTTTGAATCTTTTTAAAAAAAACCTTTAGAAAGAAGTTTGATCATTGTTTCATCTGTGGGTAGAAAGGGAATTTTGCAAAAAAAATTGTCCAAATAAAGAAAAATCTGCAAGAACTTTTGAGCAAGTAATGAAGATTTCACCCTTCAATCCTGAAGAGGATCTAGAGTCTATCTTCTCTGAGCAAAGCAATTCCTTTGATACGGATGGCACCGTTTTCACAGTACTCTCTTCAGAATCAAAATCTTATGATTTAGATGGCTCAAGCTCGGTCTTTACACATTACAATGAAGTATATGGAGTTATTCCTTGTCTTTCAGCTCAAGCATTTTCAGTGCCACATGTAGAAGTTGAGCTCCTTCAATCAAAATATGATGTTCCTATCAAAGTAATTGGGTTCATAGATACTAAAGCAGCCCAGACGATGATTAATCCAAAAATCCTCTTAGGAGCGTGGAATGAACAACCAAATCACTTTGTAGCTGCCAGTGGAAAAGCCTTCACAACGAAATATGTCTCAAAATAACCTGTTGGCATTTGTATTTTTCTAGGAACTATCATATGGTGCAGATTAATTGGTTCTGATCTTCCAAGAAAAGATGCAATAGTTGGCTTTTATGTTCTTAGCCAATTGGGAAAAGTCAACATCAGCAAAACATGACTTTACTTCAAAAGACATTTTAATCCATTTATGTCAATTCAAACATTGTTTATTGCAGAAGACTCTGACCATCCCTTAGTGTCTAGATATGGCCATTTATTTTCGAAAAGTTATGCGAACTTCACTCATCTTCAACCTTTATGGAAGAATCTTGACTTCTTTGTCAAATTGTCATTCCAAAAAAATAAAGATATCAATACAACTAAGGCAACTCATCTAAGGATGACACCATCAGATCTAACCCTAGGAAAAGAAGAATGTTTCTAATAACTACAACAAGGATTGATAGAACCAACTATAAGCGATTGGGTGTGCCAAGTATTCTATGTCAACAAAAGGAATGAATAGATTAGAGGAAAGAAAAGACTTGTCATTAACTACAAGCCTATTAACGTCTTCTTCAAAGATGATAAAGTTCCTTTCCCTAAGATCCAGTCATTGCATGTCCACCTCCATAAAGCAAAAGTGTTTTCCAAATTTGATCTTAAGGAAGGAATTTGGAAAATTAGGAGTTAATCCAGATGCTAGGCCTAAGATAGACTTTTATATTCCCATAACCCAGTATCAATGAAGAATCATGCCTTTTAGTCTCAAAGTTGCTCCCTCGTTATTTCAAAAGGCGATGATTAGAATTTTTGAGCCCATCTTTTTTTGGCCTTAGTATACATCGATGAATCAAAGCTCTCATTAGTCTCTACTTTAGCAATTTTTTCACTTAGTAGACAAATATGGGATTCTGTTGTCTAAAAAGAAGAGTATTTTGGTCCAGCCCAGGATCGAATATCTTGTTTCTATTTTTTGAGAATGGACACTACTGGATTGGGCATCATCTAGTTGAAGGATTAGCCCAATTCCCTGAAGAAAATCTCACCAAGAAGAAGATCCAATCATTCTTTGGCATAATCAATTATGTCAGGAATTTCATACCACGTGTTGTTTAGTACACTAGTACACTCTCAAGGATGCTAAATAAAAATGCCCCACCTTGGGGTCCTGAGCAAACAACATCTATTCATAAGCTAAAAGAGCTTTGTAAAAAGCCACCGCCCTTGAAGATTCCTAGTATGGAAAAGTGAATTCTACAGACTGTTGCTAACGATGAGTTTTGAGGAGCAGTTCTTTTGGAAAAAGATGGATCACAAGAATATTATGGTCATACCAGTGGTCAATTCTCTGACGCAGAAAAGTACTATCACATAGTCTCCAAGGTAATCTTAGCTAGAATGGAATAAAAAAATTGAATTCCATCTGATTAGTCAAAAATTTCTGATTGAGATGGATAATTCATCTTTTAGTAAAATTCTGGAATTTAAAAATAAAGAGATTCCAGATGACCAGTGCTTACGGTTGAAAGATTGGTTCAACCATTATGAGTTCAATGTTAAGGATATGAAAAGGCACCAGAACATCATTGCATATTATCTCTCTCACCTTAAGAAACAACCAGCACAACTCATTCTTCCTTGGTGTTCACTACCAATAGTATTCGTAACAGGACCCTCTACTCCCTCATATATGGTGGCTATGGAAAAGAGAACTTTTCCTCCTAATATATGTTCTGAGGAGACATTGGAGCAAATCCATACATTTGACAGAACTCATGTATTCCACTATAGGTCCCAGCTTCTTGAAGTATACTTCAACAGTCTCATTCCCAGATACTTCCTATTTGATCTACCATACGTCTTCCTTATAAAGCCATTTCTCATGCCGAGCTCCTTTACTGAAAGTTTTCTATGGTTTCTATGGTGCTTAGTAGCTCTACATAAGATTGTTGTGGAATTTAACCTTCAAGATATTCTAAATCATCTAAATGATTATGAGCAGTGTCATTCACTACTATGGATTTTTTTTGAATGATTCGAAGAAATTTCTATCTGGAGAAGGAAGTTGAGAAATATCATTGCCAATGAAAGAATCACAAATAGAAGCCAAACATTCTCTGTGATCAACATTTTTCATCGTTCCTATCTCTGCCATGCTCAAGGATTCCTTTGGACTCACAATATAAGTTATGAATGGGGTATTGTTCGTCCTTCCATCCAAGGAAATCCAAGCTTCAAACAACAGCTCATGGAACATCTATGTTTCATAAATAATTCAGTACCACCTCCTCCAATGGCATTTGCAGGTTTTTAAACCACACTAGTTGAGGTCATTATCAATCCAGCTCCTAGCTCTATTGGAATGTTTGAAGGACCATATGTCGAGGAAATCTATGAAGATGTCATGGAGCAACTCGAGAGGGAAACTCCTATTCAACAACTGCCAAGATTTCCAAGAAGAACTAAAGCTAATTATAGAGAAAACAACAGTGATAATTCTTTTGAAGAAAAAGACCCAAACAGATGGAATGATGCCTTTCCACTTCACAATCCTACTGGATCATGGACAAAAGTTTAAAGCCAACTCATCCAGTCTGTCATGCTTATTTAGTGTTGTCATATCAGGAAAAAAGATTCTTATCTCTTCAAGTCACGAGCATGTACTGTATCTAAAGTAGTTTGTTTGATTGCAATCATGTCTGTTTTTCTTTATTAAAGATGTTGGTCACATGTTTAAGGCCAATTATGTACGAATGTCGTTTTGTAAATTCAAAAGCTATATAAGATTTCTTTTGTTTAATAAAAGGCAGACTGAGTTTCCAAACTAAAAAGGTTTTCTCTCTTTATATTATGGCTTTCTAAGTTTAAAATATCTTTTGAAATCTTAGGGACACTGGGAAAAGAAATGAGATGATGTTGAGTATACTCTGCACTTACCATGAATATGGATCATATGCATCAGAAAATTGTGATACTATTTAGTGATGGTCACTATTGGGTATGGATTCAAAAGAACAAATCCCTTGAGCATTGTAAGTCTCTATGGAAAGACACAGTACGACTCGAGAATAGTGTGAAAATTCATGTCCAATAGGTTGATCAACTCTCTATGGTATCAGAGCCATAATGTGCAATCTTATTTCATTTCCCAGGTTTCTTTGTGGAGAGTCAGAAGATAATACTCAACAGCCATAGAGACATCCACAAACTCTTCTACCTCAAACACTTCCCCAGCCGTTTCAGATGTTCTTCAGCTTACCTCTTCCTTAGCCTTTACATCACAAGAAACCAATAAACTAGAAAAAAATTTAAAATATTCTTATGTCCCTGAGGATTCAGCATGGTCTTGGATTCTATAGCAGACTTGATGGTAAAGAGTGGCTAATTGTGAAGAAGCCACATGAGGAACTCCAATTATCTGAATCTATTCCTTCAAATAGGATGACAGATTAGGATCTATCAAAGACATAGCTAAGTTAGGGAAGAATGTAAGCATCATACTTCCTGTATTTAAAGTGGTAAGGATAGAACCAATGACAACATGTTGGTACTCCAAGAATCTGATGTCTAAGAGTGCTAATCTCATAATAACAGGACAACTTTTTCTTCCATTGTAGGTGAGCATTAGCATGAATGCTCCCCAATGAAAATGTGTATAGCCTTGATTAAGTAACTCCTTCACAAGGCTCTAAAGAACCTTAATTGTGACATATTGTTCTGCTTAACAAACACTTACTTAAGTTTGTTTTTAATGCAAAAACAATGATTTGATACTTCTGATTTTATACATTTGATTGAAGGTACTTTTAACTATACAATTATTCATGGACATAATTATCAAATAATTACTCTCGAACTCAAAATCATAAATTTGATTAACGTTTATTAACTTTTTGTAGCACCTAAATTCAACAAAATAACATAAAAAAACATCGTGGATGTACTTTATATTCGTTCAACCCTTTCATCAACAACAAACAGTCCATTATAAGTTAATCGAATTCCTAATGAAAAACTACTTAGATTTTAAAAAAAATAAAAGACTGCACAATCGAATCTGACAATCCACAAACAAAGAGCGATTTAAATCCTGAAGAAAAAATTACAAAGAAATTAAACCAATCACAACTTTTTAAACTACCAAACCACGTTGTCTTTTAACCTATTTTCAATATAGTAGAGTGTAAGTGCAACTGGGAGCAGAGGTGGTATTCCAGGTGTAATAACTAATAACATTTGATTATGTGTTTCCGATTTCTCCATTTGATTATGTCTTTCCGATTTCTCTGCGATGAAGAAAAGTTTCCTTCTGCCTCAAATTCTTTCATCAATCCTTATTCTTTAGCTTGCAAAAAATTCATTCACAAAATTAAAGTAATTAATTAACTCCGCTTTCACAAAGTATAATATTTTCGTACTATTATAGAACAACAGTGATCCCAAAAGAGATTTCCCAAACTTTGCAATCAATATATATTAGGATTTTAAAAAATCATGTAGCTAAATACGTTAAAATAAAAATACCAAGAATTAATTGCCTGGCTCAAGATAACGCAGACAGCTAACATCAAGACCTTGCTAATTATGTTGCACTAGGAAGTGTTAAGGGATATCACCAGCACTATATATATTGTACATAACCTATTTGATTTTTGATAATAACAGAACCGTTTCTATTGTTCTCTCTTATCTTGAGTATTTCAAATAAATATTGTATAAGATTAATTTAATTTTTAATTTTGTATTTATTTTTTTATTTGAAATCAGATAATAATAAATGTATTATTACTTCGTTTTTAAACTCAATGATGTTTAATTTAAAATATTATAATTTATATTGAAAATTTTATGGAGCCAACCACTTGAATTGAGATAAATATCATCAAATTAATTGAAAATATAGAATAAATTTTGTAGTTTGCCACTTGCCAACAAAAATGTGCCACTTGTCAATTATAGAGTCAACTACTTGTCAAAAGAATAGATGCAATGTCAATAACTTTTATTACATTTATTATTTACTAGATGTGTGATTAGCACAATGTGTAAAGTTGTCAGTATAAAATTGTCTTATTATTTGGGTATGTTTATCAAAAAAATTATCTTGTTTTAACAAAATGTAATGCGAGTAAATAATGTAAGTTGTGAATATCAAAAAGTACGCTGGACAGTATTCCTCTAGTTCACGCACCATGGATTTATCAAAATCAACAGCCCACATCATCTATATTCCTTTAGCTCGTAATTTTGGAAAACATATATGTGGCTTGCAAACAAATAGGAATGCAATTGTTTTCATTTTTATTATATTATAATTGTTACAATTTTATAAGTGACACTATTGACATGATGTGTAATTGAATCAGAGCAGAAGTTAAAGATAAATTGGTATTTCTAAAATATTAATTACCTTCGTTATACCTTTTCAAGACATATTTTGGAATATTTCTTTATAGACGACATTCTTCGTATGAGCGTAAATGTTTCCATCTTTATCACAAATGAGCATCTTCAATCTCGATTTACTCTTCACCTTTGAAACTTCAACGTATAGTTGGCCATGACAAAATATTGGACGCCTTAGATACAATCCGACATGAGATAGAAATTGTTCTTCGCTCTTATTAATAATCATGGAAAAACAAACAACCAATGAGAATTGTCTTATTTGAAACTTAAAAGGTAATTTGATGTCCGATGGTGTCAAAACAATGCGTGGAATAAACACCTTCTGCCCAGCATTGCTACCAGAAATTATTTTTGCTTCAATGACATGTTTATCTAACTGAGTGACAAATAGCCTTGTTCTATTGCACAAACCAGAAGACTAATCAATGTGCCTCAGCAACATTACTAGGACCCCAACTTTGAAGGTGAGTTTGTGATTTGGAATGCCAGAAGATGTGAAACTATCAAAAAATTCAACAATGTATACATCTTCATGTCCATTTGAGTCTTCATCAACCTTACGCACACTATGAAAGCTTAAATATGTTTCTTCTTTTCTAGGCCATATTAAGAGAACATACTCATTTACTTGATCAACAACTTCTAGAGTTGGGGCGAAGATAGCACGTTCTTGAATATAACTTTCATCATTGATTTCATCAAGTAAATTGGGATATGTGCTTTGAACAATTGCTTGAATAGGGTTAGCAACATCTTTGATGATAATGCATTTAGGATTTCTACATATGTGTCTCCTTCATTTTTGCCACCAATTGTTCCATTGCCAATCATCAAAATCTAATCAGAAAATGCTTTCAGCTCATTTGAGTTAGTATTAGAACTACCAATATGGAGTCTCATGTTTTTTTGTCAACTTAAGAACTTTGCAAGAACTTAATAAGTATGACGAACACAATGTAGCAAAGACAACGTCTTGTCTTCTTCCCTTTGGAATAACAGTCAATGTTTGGCTAAAGTTGCCACCAAAGACAACTACTTTTCCACTGAATGGTGTTTCAAAACTGTTTGGATTTGTGAACCATAACATATCTCTAAATGTTCGATCTAATGCTTCGAAACAATGCTTAGGCACCATTGGTGCTTCATCCTATACAATCAATCATGTTTTAGCAAGAAACTCTACAAGTTGACTTCCCTGTTTAATATTACATGTCAAATCCTCAATTATTACCAAAGGTATCCCAAATCTTGAATGAGTTGTCCTTCCTCCTGGGATAAGAAGCGAGGCTATTCCAGTGGATGCAACTGTTAAGACAATATGTCCTTTAGATTTTAATGGGGAAGACAACGTTTGCCACATATAAGTTTTCCTGGTACTATCATACCCCTACACGAAGAATGCACTACCTTGATAATTTGAAAATGCATTTATCACCTCGTTGTAAAAATTGAGTTGCTCCTCACTTAAATTATTGAACAGATTATCATATACTGATTCCAAAGATACTCTATCATAAGCACGTTCATCATAGACAAACCTGTTTTGTGCATTTGATATAAGAGCTAAATCTGGAAGTGGCATTGGAGGATAATCATTCAAGCTTTTCCCATTTATTTTCAACAACTTTTCAACTTGAGCTAAACCATAATTCTTCACCTGATCACCAGATAGTTGCAAATCTGTTCATAAGATAAAGCAATTAACATAAACATGTGAGTTAATTAATTAGATTTAAATCTGGAAAATTAACTCGACTTTATATAATTGGAAAACAAAAAAGCATATAGCAATGATGTGTGCCAATTTATTAACAATCATTAGACGAATTGTCACATTCGAAAAACAATGTCTAAACAACTTATTTCATGTTTCCAATAAGCTGGGTATCTGAAAACTTAAACTGGCCTTGAATAAAACAAATACCACACACATGCTTCTTATCTCGTCATGTTTTTATTGTATTTTTTATTGTATGAATATAAAGGTCATATTATTATAAAAAAAATCAATGAATGGGGAAGTCCAAATGAGGTGCGCAAATAGGCGAAGCAGTTTGAGAGTTTGAATAAATTATGTAGCAAATACAAAAGAAGGATCCATTAAAACAAACGATAACAATATATTCACCATCTCACAACCCAATTCCCATTCCATTATTAGTTTTACGACTCACGAAAAAATTAAACAACCAACAAACACCAATTACAGCTACAAAGAGAGAGTCCATCATCAGGCCCTACACATCCCATCTCCTCTGCAAGAAATCAAAAATTATGTATATTGAGTTAAATCCATATTGATTTAGTTATCAATATTGGGACGGTGCGATAATAACTCATTCAGTTGAGCACTGGCTGCATTCTTGTGACAGTTTCATTTCTGGCTGGTCTCGATCGCTAAGATTCTCTTCTCTAGCTGTATCACCACAACCCATTTAGAAATTGATGCCAAAGAAATTTTACAAAATAGAAACAACTTGGTTATGACGGTATGGTTTAGATTGAAATTAAGAATAATTAGAGGAGATAGACAATGCAAGTAAAAATCTTCAAACTGAGCACATTTTTTGATACCTGAATTATGGTCTCAAATTTGCTTCTTAAAAGACAGTACTCACGTGTGATTGTGTTCAAGGCCTGCAGGCGCCTGTAAAGCCAAAATATAAATTAATTACCATTTGGTACTAAAATGCTAAATCTAATCTTTCACTCTTCTTACCCTGCCTTGTTTCTGTCATCAGAAGCCTGGCAGCAGTCTGTGCATTCAACTTTAACACATTGTGCCCAATGCTGCCATTTGAAACATCAAAATGAACTACATCTTAACAAAATTGATTAATTTTGATAAAAAAAAAAAGCAAATTCTTGAATGTTTCATTATTCAGATTGAATCATCAATTAAGAAAATATAATTATTCAGATTGAAATCATCACAAGAATCCTGATAAATTGTGATTATCAGACAAATAATATCAGTGAAGGGAATGTCAAGACAATAAGGAACCTGGAGCTACTTCCTTTTAGTTGATGAACACAAGAAGCCATTTTTTCAAACTCCATATTTGGTTGAGACCTGAAAACAAATCATGATTAAGAAAAGAGGCCTAAATGAAGTTCACTTTGAATGTCAACAACATATAAAAGCATCCAAAGTTCTAATCTGTACAGATATTTGTTCAGTTCTGTTATGATCCTTTATGAATCACTACAGAAGGAGATTATCACTTCTGTCACAAACTCGGCATTGCTCTCGTCCTGCAAAGCCTGAATTTGAGAGTATGTATGCAATCAATAAAGTGAAAAGTGACCTCGTCAAATTTAGTAACGTGCCTGCAAAATTTAGTCAATTCAAAAGGTCATAAGTTGCTGCAAAAAACTTGCAGATATATGCAAGTCAGCAGGATAGAATAGTTGTACAGTGTTTTAAGCCCAACTATGCCAGACTAAGTTAAATTTACATCTTAGTAGCATATACATTTGAGTTAATTACTTGAGTTGCCACACGAGATTTTTCGTCTGCCTCTTCTCTCTCTACAACTCTTTCCTCTCTTGTCTCTCTCAAGCTGCTCTCTCTCTCTCTCTCTCTCTCTCTCTCTCCGCACAAACCCTAGGCGCTCTCAATCTTCTCTCTCGTCTCTCTCAAGCCGCCCTCTGTTCTTCCTCTCTCTATCTTTACACAAACCCTAGCCGCTCTCTATCTCCTCTCTTCTTTTCTCTCCTCGCCGCCATTCTTGCTTCTCTTTCTTCTCGCGCTTCCTTCGTTTGCCTCCTCGGGTTAGTAGCATGACCCTCGTACAGGAACGTTCGCGTCTCATCGCACCTCTTCATTGACGCCTCTATAGATATACAATTCGATTCTTCGCTGTTTTGAGGTAATTTTCTTTGATTAATCTCCAATCCGGTTGTCCATTGTTTTTGTATTTAGAAGTAGTTTTTTGTGAGAAGATCTGACATCGATGGTTTTTGTTCTAGCGGTGGCATCAGAGCAAGACGGAGGCGAACAGAGACGATGGTGAAGACGCGAATTTCCAGCGGTGGACAACGAGAGTTCAAGATTCAATGCGGCGAGTGTTACGATTGTAGGGGGGGCGGCGTCTACAAACCTTAGCTGATGTGTTTAATTTTTGTTTCATGTAAAATTGTTTGTTTAATGCCTAATTTTTTTAAAAAAATACTTCAATTGTTAATTGTACCTTTTACACCATGTTGCGAACACGTTTTTACATTTGAAGACGTTTATCCATCAAAATTTAATTTTGCGAACAACCTTCAATTTGTATATATTTGTAGACTTTCGTAGACCTTTATAAACTATATTATAAAATTATGTACACTAAATTTTAAATTCAGATTATTCAGCTTAATTTAAATATAAAAATTTGTTCTTTGGAGACTTTCGCTATAGATCTTTGGAGACGGTTGAAGATTTTTAGAGACAGTTGGAGACCTCTGGAGACTTTTGCCGAAGACGATTGGAAACCTTTAGAGATGGTTGGAGACATTCACTAAAGACGTTTGGAGAATTCTGAAGACCTTCTATGAAGACTTACTAATACATTTAACCTAAAAAAATATTATATCAAAACTTTATTAAAATAAATTTTATATAAAAAATTGTGATTTGAAGATCTCTAGTGGAGATCTTTAGAGACTAGTAGAGACCTTGGAGACCATTAGAAACCTTTAGTGGAGATCTTGGAGATCATTGAAATCTCCAATAGAGATCTTTAAAAACCTATGAAGACTTCCAATAGAGACTTTTGAAGATTATTGAAACCTCCAGTGAAAATCTTTAGAAACCTATAGAGACCTCTAGTAGAGATCCCTGGAGACCATTGGAGGCTTTTTTTGTTTGATTTAATTTTCTCGCTATTTTTCATGAAAATTACATTTTTACAATTCAGTTTCTTTGATCTGACATTTTTACACATTAATTTTAGATATGACATTTTTAAAAATCAATTTGCTATAATGTGATTTTCCCTATACATTTCCATAAATGGTGGTCATTTCAATCACCTTCGCTTCAGGTGATCTCGGTGCAACAAATATTGACATGTATCGTAATCGGGACTCTTTAGTCTTCTCTTGTATCGGCGCATTTGACTATGCGACCCCAAAATTGTAAAATAATACTATGCTCAACCACAAAATTGCAAAACAAAAGCAACTCAACTTTCTCCACAGCATACACCCCATGTAACAATTTTAGAAAATTCTCTCAATCCAATCCAATCCAATCCAAATTCCCTCTTCCAATCCCTTCACATGTCTCCCCTCTGCAAATCATAAAGAAAGAAACCCCTCGTTCTCCCTTTTTTTTAACACATAAGCCTACTTTTCTCATTGTTTGCACCTGACAAATCCTAACAGAAACATCCTATTTTAACCACCTGACAAACTAAAAAAAATCAACAATAACTATCCAATAACTCTTTTATTAGTTCATTACACACACTTTTCCCATTTCAAATAAATATAATAATGCAACAATGAGCTCAAACATCCTATTAGATCAAACATGAATGAAATAAAAAAGAAGAAGAACAATAATTGTGTTAATACATTCACTACAGACTTTGCTCGTTGTAAGCACACAGCGAGTTTTGATAACAAGTTGGATTAACTGGCTCAATTTGGTCTATAAGTGGATCATTGTTGCAGTAGCCAATACAACAGGTAGATAACCGACATAACTTGAATCTGCCAGACAGTCAAAAAATACGGTACAAAAATAGATAATTAGTTATTACGAAAAATTGACACTAACGACAAAAGAAGAATACTGCAACATCTTTCTCCCACACAATCTTACATTACATGCATTATAAGGGAAAAGAATAAGAAGACAATCACAAAACTTAGTATATTTACAACTCAAATTATAAAAGGAGAACTTTATGAATGGTTGTAAGGTGCGCAAGTCACCTCAAAACCTGCTATTTTTAAGGCCTCAAATCATTTTTACATCATCCTTATTTCAGAAAGTCTATTCTCAAGTGCAACTTCGAGCTGTCTCAGATTCAAAATTTTTGATAAATAAACCGAAAACATTATCAGAACTTAAAAAGAATAACCGATCAAGAAGCTCAAGCAGCAAGTTAATATATTTTTTTATAACACTGTTGAATGTAGGCTGTAGTTTTAGTGATGTCAATAAACAAAAAGAAAAACAAAATTAGGAACCATTTTTGAACACAGGAAAGTGAAGACGGATGATCAATTGATAATTACCTAAATCTAGCAATTTCTCTTTATGGCCCTCCAATTCTGCAACCATTATCGAGAACCTTTTCTGGATAAAAATGGACACAAAACACCAAGAGTCACCAAATTAAATTTCAAATCACTGACAGAAAGACGAAACATACTAAGCAAAAATCTATTACCTTCAGTTCACGAATCAGTTTCCCTCATATAGTTTCCCAAATATGAATGCTACAGTCTAGTGACCTGAAAGAATTAAGTTGAAGATATAAGAGTTAATAAATATACTCCTCCAGCCTTTTATAGGACAGGTTTCTGACATTTTAGCGGCAGGACCAATTGTTTTTCATAACATCTGTACAGCTATTGCAACTGATAGGCTTCAAAATACTCTGTTGTATGATAAATTTTCACCAATTATCAGCAAGCAAAATGCTTTATCACCTAGCAAATCCTTCCAGCCAATAGATGTCTAGAAAGCTCTAAAAAATTTGTGAGTTTCGAATCATAAAGGAAAATGTAGTTGCTTGAAAACTATTCCATGATGATCAAAACAAGAAAAACAACGTTTACTCTGTATATATTAAACCATAACAAATAAACAAATAAAAACAAAGACAGTATGACAAGGAAGTTATTTGAAGCATCAAAGTGAAAAAATTGGAAAATGTAAAAGTTATGATAAGGGCGGATTAAACAGCTTTGATGTCTGTATAAATAAAGATGGATAAATGATCTGGTTTTCAAAAAAGAATAGGTTAAGATTTGGAACAACTGATACCTGATAAAAGAATTGAATTTCAAACCAAACCCGGTGGACAAAGCACCAAATTTTCAAATTAAACCGTGGATAAACATG
>CAODLS011681563.1:0-10870 GCA_948243855.1 Flueggea neowawraea | reverse complement strand
GAGACCTTTTTACCACGGGCTCCAAATTTGAAGGATCGTGCAAATGCTCTTCTGGAAATGGTAAGTTGCTTGAAACATTCTAGTAAATAGTAAACCGATGGAAGACTGCAGTATGAATAGAACACCCACTGCATTCATCTAGGTTGAATGAGTTTATTGGTAGCCTGTGATTGATGATTGATTCAGCTGTTATTTGTGATTGGGCACGTATGAATTCCATTTGTTACTATTTTATCCATATTATGGAGGTAATGTTACAAGTACTGGATTTTGTCTAACGTAACAAATGTGTAACCCTGTTGTTTGAATTGCTCTTATATTCTTTCAAATCAGGAGCTTGCAGCTGTTGGTGGGAAAAAAGCAAACACTAAAGTGGGTCGTAAATCCTCTAAGAAAGAGAAGGAAGATCTTCTGTATGTCCCAGAACCTCGCTACAGGAACAAGAAAGGCAAACCCGGTTCTGGATTAGTTAACCAAACAGGCAAGAAACAGCAACAGAAACCCCAGAAGGTTGAACAATTGGTGAAGGAGGAGGGTGAAATGTCAGACAATGAGGAATTGTGTGAGCAGTTTAAAGAAGTGAAATGGATGGAATGGTGTGAAGATGTCATGGTTGGCGAAATTAAAACTCTTAGACGTCTTCAGAAGTTACAGAGTACAAGTGCTGATCTTCCCAAGGAAAAGGTACAAACAACTAGATTTTAATTTTTCTACCTTTTTTACGTGTACAACTGAGTTATAGGTTTTTTCTTTTTACCAGGTGCTTGCAAACATTCGCAAATATTTACAGCTTATCGGACGAAGAGTTGATCAAGTTGTCTTGGAATATGAGGAAGAGCTTTATAGACAAGAAAGTATGTGCTTAAATCCTGACTTATCCTTTTATTCCTCCGTCAGGCTTTTTGTTCGATTGCATCTCTATGGGTGGATTGTTTTTAGCCTCCACTATCATATTTTCTAACTGGAACACCATCTTCAGGGATGACCACACGGTTATGGAATTACGTCTCCACCTTCTCCAATTTATCTGGGGAGAAACTCGAGCAGATCTATTCCAAACTTAAACAGGAGCGAGAAGATGAGGCGGGGGTTGGACCCTCTTATATCAATGGCTCTGCAATTGGTATTGCTGACAGGGATGGTGATTCCAGTTATTTTCCTCCTAGGCAAAGAGGTTACAAAGACTTGTCTTGTCAACCGTCAGAACCTAGTCACAGAGGTGTGGATCCTGTGAAATTTGAAGCCTGGAAACGGCGACGGAGAGCTGAAGCAGATATTAATCCCCAGGCTCAACAGCCCTTCCCGAGGCCAGTAATCAATGGCAGCCGCGTAACTGATCCTAACTCCATGGGGATTCTTGAGCGACCTTCCCGTGTGCGTACTGGTTTTCCCGTTAGACAGAACTTCCCATCCGGTATTAAGTAATCATGGTGCTTCGCGGCAAGGATAGCGGCTAATTGAAGACTTGATGCCGGTTTCTTTTCCCTTTTTGAGCACGGCTTCGACAATTTGATACGCAGTGGAATTCTTTTTCACCATGAAAATAAATGTGCACATACCTACTTGTTTCAACGGAAGCAGAACTGAAACCCGCTGGAGCGGGGGAAGTAGGTTACTTGCGAAGAGGCAGCTTTGGGAGAAGGGATCAATTAACATGAGCAAGGTGTTTGAAATCTTGCTACAATTTTTTGTTTGTTAGAAAATGAATTACAGAATTTATTTACGTATATAGTGAAGAATTAGGCCAAGAGATAATTAGCGTCACATTCAATTTCGAAACATACGAAAATGGAGGGGAGATTTTACATGTATTATGCTCTAGAGAAAATGTACATTATCAGTTTTGCATATGTTTTGGCTCTGTTTTTTGCCTTCTCTCGCAACAAACACTAAGGATCTTATGTCAATAATAGTAGTTTTGTATGTTATTTTTTGGTTTCTGTTTCCTTGGTTGTTCTACAAAATGAAATAAAAGTTCATCATGAAATGGAATTAGCGTCTCGCTTTTTTTTAAAGTAAAAATACAAGTTCACTAGTTTGAAGCAAAAAAGCTTTGGGAATGTAGAAGGAAGGCAGAAATTGGTGCCATTACTGGCAACATAAGAATCATATGCTCATTTTCATTGGCTAGTTCGAAATAGACTACAGCAAAAATATGGAAGATATGTTTTCTCTTAATTTCGGCTTAATACATAGGAAACCCCCTGAACTTAGTTTTTTTTTTTCCTTCTTACTCCTCAATTATGCAAGCTAATTAGATCTCTCTTGAAATTTCAAAAAATGTAATTTTTAAGGACCTCAATGTTGACTTGGCACTATTCGTGAGAATCATCTGAAACGGACCATTCGTGAGATTCTACTAAAACCGACAGTCATCACAATATCACAATCTAATAGGGGTGAATTAAATTTCTTGCTAAAAGTTAAAACCTTTAAAACTTTTTTGTAATATTTTGGAAAAACAAATCAGTAGTTAAATCCAAAACACACCACAATAACTGAAATTAATAACAATAAAGAGATAGAATAGAGAAGTCATCGATTTATAGTGATTCGGTCTTTTTGAACTATATCGACTCCTCTAACTCACTAGAGAGATTGAAATCATTAAGTCTTTCTCATTTGCAAGTGGAGACAAACCGTTACAAATCCTTATTTTGCAGGCTCATAAGAAACCTTCTACACACTTATTTTCAGGCCAAAACAAGAAAACCAACACTAATTTTCCTTGGCTTACTAGTAACCACTCTTATTTTTCAAGGCTTACTAGTAGACGTCTAGGCTTTGTCATGTTGTCCATGTCATCCTTGTTTACTTGCTTAACACACATGTTACGTGCGTACCATAATGTATTTTGTTACACCTATATCTGTCAGAGAATATTCCCTTTAAGAATTAAATTTCCAAGGCGAGTCTTAAATTTATCTCCATTCAGGAGCTCGTATACGTGCACGGTATGAAGTTTTACGTGCATAAAACATTCTCCTTAAGAATTGATTTGAAACCTTCTATTCGCATTTCGCCGTGATAAACGTGGCTTGACTTGTGTCGTGACTTCTCTTCAGTTTGCATCAAGATCCCGACTACGCGCATAGTATATCCTTTTAACGTGCATAGAATGATGCGTCTTCCAGATTAATATTTATTTCTTCTGTTCTACGTGCATAGATCTCGATTTAAGTGCATTTAAGTGCACAACATCAATTTAGACCATTTTGTCTTCTGATATGGACACATTTACGCACACATCATTGTCTACAACGCGCGTAACACCCATTGTACGTGCTTTATATATTCTTTTGCGTGCATAATGTCCATTATGGAAAATCCAGTAGAACTCCCACATGATCACTGTGCACAGATCAAGATTTAATGCACTTAGATCATCCTTCAACGTGCTTAGAGAATTGTATTACGTGCGTAACTTAACTATTTCATGTGTTTTGTTTAATCATCAAAACTTAAAAGGAATTTTGATTGTGAACCCAGTCGGTTCAACACAGGCTCGTGATGTGCTTTAAGAGCATTATTAGTGGGGGGTTAACTCCCCACTAAATGGTTTGTCATCCACCTTCCCCATTCTCAATAAATGGTAAAACCATCCGTTGGAAAAAAAAAAAACAGCTTTTCAACGGTCATTTGACCGTTAAACAGCTATTTTTTTCTGATGTCGTATAACCATAAATTGGAAAAATAGCTTTTCAACAGTCATTTGACCGTTAAACAACTTTTTTTTCTTTTGTTCTATAAATATACAACATTGCTCCATTTTTGTTCAACTTTGCTCAATCTTGCTATTCTCAATTTTTCCAACTTTGCTCAAAATTTTCTCACCTTCCTACTCTTTGTCAAAATCAAATATACGGATTCAAATTTTAACCAATTATCCTCTCAAAACCACAATTTTATGATTTTCAAAACCAACCAAATATTTTCCTTTCATTTACCAAATACACAAAATTCTCAAAATCAATCATGATCATTTATTCCACCAAGTCTTCAATTTATCCAAAATGCTCAAAATACACATAATTTACCGTATCCTTATTTTCCATTTTATGGGGCATCGAGTAGCCTTTTTTTTCTTATCAGAACAAATTACAATGTAATATTTTTAGTATTTTGTTATTAATGTTTAGACATTATTGTAACTCCCTATTAATGAAATTTTACTTTTAACGCTTAATTATTAATTTGAAATTAAATTATAATTTAAATATTTATTCATTCAACCATTAAATTTTATTTTACCAAAATTATTATTTTTAAATATTCAATTATATAATTATTATAATAAATATTATATACTATAATTCCTAAAATATTATTTTTAACTCAAATATTGACTCACACAAAATATTTATGTCAAATAAATATGTTTATTATAATGTATATGTTATAAAGAAATGAAATAATGAATGAAGTAATTGTGTGTCTTATATTATAGTATAATGAGATGTTAAATATTATGATGAGTGATGAGTTAATGGATTGTTTGACGTAACAGACTCAATAATTCTTCTAAGTGTTGGAAGTCTATAATTAGTAGTGATACCCTAGAAGAGCTGATAAATGTTGTCACATAATATTTTTTTTATAAAAATTAAAAAACAAAACTATCCCAAATTAAAAAGCAAAATGTAATATCCGGTATTTTTGGATTAATTTTTAGTTATTTTCTAATTAATTTAGAATATAATTTTTAATGTTGAAAAATAAATTTTGTGTTCTAAATTTTATTTGGTGATTAATGAAGCTTTGGAGTGATTAGAGTTGATCAATTAAGTAGAATTGGTGAATAATTGAAATAAAAATCGGAGGAAAAAGAGAAGTAGGCGACTGGGCGTTTATGTGCTTGAGGTGTGCTGCTTGTCGTTTGAGCCTTGGGGAGTTGTCGTCTGCGTTGCAAACTGTCGTCTGCATCTGTGGGTGAGCCGAGGTCCGCGCGAACGAGCGCCGTTCGGTTGTTTGCCCCTGTCGTCCATGAGCTCCATGTGTCTCCGTGCTACTGTGCAGCCAATCCCACCTGAAAACGACGCCGTTTCTTCTATGCCTTCAAGTCAAAGCAGCCCATACTTCGCCAGCCACTTTGTTTTTCTTCTGACTTGCACGCTCGAATCCACCGCCCATATCAACTCATTTTATTTATTTTCTTCTTCATTTCATCACTCCTGCACTCAGTCTTCAGTTCCTCTCCATTGCCGCACCTTACTTTCTTCAAATAACAAGTAATTGCTCCTCAAATCTCCTTCATTTCTCTGTTGAAATAAGCTTGGGTTTCCTTTCTTTTTTTTTTTGCTCATATTTGTTGGGGAACTGTTGCTTTGGTTTTGAAACGTTTCTGGGCATGCTTTTTGAGTTGTTTTGGTTGGATTTGAATGACTTTAAGATAGTATATATATGTGTAAGTTGAAGGTGATGGTTCGGTGAACTTTGTTTAAAGTTTAGTTCGTTAAATCTAAAATTGTTGGATGATGGTTGATGATTCTAGGAAGACATTAGACATGATTTATGATTTTGGACGTGTTGATGTTTCTGGAATAGATTTAGGAATGATTTCTGGGTTGTTGAACAATGAAGAAGATTTGCTTCAATTCTGGAATTTAAGAACGAAAGGGAGAGTTGTGATTGGTTGAAAAGTGAGGACCAAAGTTGATATTTGGCAGGTGGGTTAAGTCGTAATTTCTGGAGAATTTTGGCCAAAGTTGTGATTTTAAAGAATTAAAGTTAAAATGCAATTTTAGGAAATTGGAGGATTTAATTATAAATCTAAAATACTTTAAGGACTAATTTATAAATTTTGAAAAGTTTAGGGACTAATTCGTAATTTTGCAAGGTCTTAGAGACTAAATGATAATTTTACATAAGTCTTGGACTAAATTATATTTTACGTAGATTTTGGATTTTGGGTCTAGAGTGATAGATTATGATTCGATATAGATTTTTGGGATCTTTAAAGGTCTGCGTTAGCATTTGCATATTATGCATTTGGTATTGCCACAGTACCGCATTTCGATTTGTCTCTGATATATCTGTTGAAATAAGCCAACAACCACAGTTGCACTAGCCAAAACATGCCATGCATATACTCAAATGGCGATGAGTACACGACCTCTATCAATCCCTTGCAGGAGTAGGCAAGAAGAATGGTACCCAAGGCCATCTTTTGGCCTGCGGCCAAGGCCTTGACCACTCAGTAACATCCTGTGGTAGGTTTCCCGGAAGGAGGACAATGAAGATAGCAGCATAATAAAATCCAAAGGAAGCACGAGTGTTCCTTCTCAAGGGAGAGTTTTTCCTTCCTGATGGTGGTAATCGTCTGCGCATAATTCACATGTTAGAATATAATGCAAACGACATTGAATCAGATAGTGAAAAAACTTACCACAGAGTAGGATGAGGGGTTGTGGCTCGTCCGGAATGGTTGGTCCTCCTCGGGAATTCCCTCCAAAAAGATCTCAGCATGTACTTCATGCTTGGTGATGGGTAGGCCGTAGGGCCACCACATCACGAAGAGTGATTGACATGGGACCATTGGAAAAGGTTCGAGAGTATTTGAAGTTTTTCTGGTTTCAGATGACACAGGAGTATTTATAGAATTCTTTTGTTGCCGTTGTACTTGAGCGGAGATATAGGATTGGAGAGAGAATCTCGTGGTACGATGTAGTGGTCTCCGAGGTAGAAGGGGAGTTAATGCATCTGGTTTGAATTTTTGAAGATGATTGGCAACCAATTGGATAGTTTTCCTATTTGGTTCCGTTGGGAACCTAATATATTCTTCTAACCAAAACAGGTAGTCTTTCCTCTTAAAGGCAACCAGACCCATATGGGCAGGGGACAAGGGCATCCATGTGTGAGGTTATTATAACCATCACGAGTGCGGGGGGAATAATTTACGGTATAATTCGGGCCTTGGCCTCATAGGCCGGGTTGAATTAAAAACTTCAGCCCAAAAGCAAAATCCAAGTTAGCACAGGGATGAAGCAATCACTGTAGGGGAGCAGGAAATCGTGGTGCGACATAAGATGAACGTGGGAGACAAGGATTACCAATCACTACAAATTAGGTCGGTAGAAGGAAAACAAATTTCCAGGAAAGGCAATTCATGAAGGAGGAGAATATATCAAGGAATAAATCAAAACCATTCCAGGAAAGGCAAGTCGGCCTGGGTTGGTCATTTGGAAAGAAGACGATCAAGGAAAGTCAACCTGCCAGGGAACCATGAATCAAGGGGTTGACGATCACTGAGGAGCGGACCAAAGAACAAGTATAAATAGCAGCAGTAGTCATGAGGAAAGAGACCATCAACCAATCAATCAAACCAATCTCTATACTACAACATGGATCCTTGAAATTATGTTGTCTTCAGTCTTTATTTTCTCATAACTTTCATTGTATTCAAGTGTCCCCAATACTCAAATCAGTTGCAAATCAATTTTATTTCCTTTGTTTGACATTGTTGATCTTGTTACTGTTTCTTAAGGATACAAGAGACCCATAGTTGATGATTTTACTCTTTGATTATCACAAATCGTCTTGTTGTTGAGGTTATAATTTTCGAGTGCAATTCCAATCATTTTCATTCTTAAATCTTCGGTTTAAGAGAACCTCAAAAACTCCTTGACCCGCTCAAAGAGCAATGTTTTCCTCTTTGCCTTCTTCTAAGAAAAATAAGGGAACACGTTCAATCAATTAAGTAAAAGGACTAAGTTTTAAGTAAAATCATAAAGTATTTAGTAACTACTCTTTACTAAATTATTTTGAACTTTTACTTAATATAAATAAATTATGTAACCGGTGACATTATTAAGTAAATTGTTCAGAAATTAAGTAAAAGTTTAAGCGAATCAAGTAATGTATACATTTACTTAATTTGTTTAATTTTACAAAATTGTCAGAAATTCAGTAACCCTTAACCAAATTAAGTAAAAATGCTTCATACTAAGTAAAAGGCGAAAAGATTAAGTAGCTTCTCAATTACTTAAAATTATCTTTCTTTTACTAAATACATATACATTCAGTAAATGCAGAAAATATTAGGTAAAAGTCGTTACAATTGAGTAAAAGTAAAAAAAAATCTTTATACGTTTACTAAATGTTTAAAATTATGTAAACTTACAACCAATTGAGTAAAAGTCCCACACTAAGTAGGAGATAAAAATAATTAAGTAATTCCATTGTTACTTAATGTTTTTGAGTTTTAGTTAATGTTTTAATATTCCATATATGATCAAAAATTAATTAAATCTCAACCAAATTATTTTATTTCTTAGGGATATTAGGTTTTTCCACAAATTTATCTTTTTTTTTAATTTTTATTTTAATTACTCTGTAAACAAATTTCGAACACTATTTTCCAAAAATAATAAGAATTACTTTCTAGCGAAAAAAAATATTATTCGTTCAAATTCATTCGACTGTATCACAACCACTTAACACCAAAAAAATCTAGATTTTATGTCTTAAATATGATAAATGTACAGCCTCAAATATATAAATATCATACATACTTTGTTGCCTTACTTCTTCTTGAATCTCTATTTTATCATCAACTCAAACTTAACAGCGACCACGTTTACAGCTACATTTTTTTTTCGTTGAAAAAGAAGATGAAAGCTTGTTTTAACAATCTGTGGAAGTCGCAGAGACTTGTTCCATGTTGCCACCTAACTCATTTACTTAGCAACAAATGCAATTAATGCACATTAAAATAAAATCAAATGTCTTCTTTTTTTCCACCTCTTCCACAACAAGCTTTATTGTGTGCTCCACTCTATTGTGCTCCCTTTCTATATAAAATGAATGACTAATACTGTTTATTTTTTGGCAAAATTCATGGCAGTCCCTGAGATTTGACCATATATTTCTTACGGTCCCTTAAGTTTCAAAATTAGCTATTTCGATCCTTGTCTCTTTTAGTGTCATGCTCCAGCTCAATCATATAAACATTTTCATTTATATTTCTTAATTAATATATGAGGCATTTTAGTTTATTATCTTATTATTTACTATAATATTATAACTTGAGAAAAAATATCCATGAATAATTGATTCTGGCTTATATCATTAAGTATGTGACTTAATAGTAAAACTTTAATGTGAAAGAATGCTATTCTAAATTGTCCCTAGTCGTTTATTATCATGGAAATGATAATGAAATAACACTAATATGTATTTTGAGGGATGATCATGTTTTACTGATCATTGACATGAGATGACACTCAAAACATAAATACATGTTGAGAACATAATATTGGGCTGACCCGCTATGTGAAATACAATATAGACTAAGTCATCAGTACTTCTCATTGCAATAGTGATATTTGAGTCATTCGACCTGAATTCACCATATATTCCTAGATGAGGAACTCCATGTTTTGATATAGTTCAACATCATCTTTAACAGGATTGTAATACAAACTATAATTGGGCATGTTGTAAATCATGTAGAGGAATGTGAGTAACAGTAGAGGAATGTGAGTGATAGTGAAGGAATTTATTCCACTCTTATTTGAGTGAGATATCTCCTAGACATTTGACAAGTAAGACTGATGAAATGTATGGTCGTGCTCGAATGAGATTGATAAGGGTTATCAACATCATTCGTTTGATCAATCTACTTGGGTATCAAGAAATGTTTGATTAAACTTAAGATGACATGATCCATACTTTATGCTTAATCGAGATATCGCATGACAAAAGAACTAAATATCGTACTGTGGATTAGATTTTATCGAGTCATCGAATTCGCTCATGTTGGGTAGTCATAATGTCTTGTTAAAGCTCACTTATGACTTGTAGGCCTAAATAGTAATTTAGGCCTAATGTCAATGTTGAGTGAACCTACATGGTCACATACTAAAATGAACAACCGTTTATAATGTATCTTGCTATTATCTTATCGAACATTTTAAATGCAATTAATTGGTTGGTTGTTTGAAAATGTATTATGAAATAATTTATTTTATAATAGTTTTAAAATAAATTAAAATTCATTTTACATAGTCAAAGCAGTTTGTTTGACTTAATCAACAATAGAAAGATTTTTTTGACTTAGTTACAATGGGCTATTCGTTTGACTTAGTCAACTAAGAGAGAGTTTGACTTGGTCAACATGACAATTGGTACTTTTATTTATGAAAAATAAAAGGGGCCGAATTTTATTTATTAGGAATAAATATTGAAGTGGTCAATCCTTGTTAGATAAGAAATAAACGAATTCTTGTAGGACAAGAATTGGATCTCCTAGTAAGACTAGGACTAGGGTTTGTCAAAGTCTCTAAATAGGCTTCTTATGAGACCCTAGCTCTTCTTCTTCGATTTTTATTGTCATCCATACTACTTCAAATAGAGAGAAAAATAGCAAGGTATTATTTTTTAGTGTGTCTTAAAAAAAATTTAGTGCTAGCACACTAACACCTTCACAGTTCGTTTGTGTGGATACCGGTAGAGGACGGATGCATCCAGCAGCGTCTACAACTCAAACCTAACAACGCCTTCCAGTTCTTGTATCGATACATTGAAGTAAACACACATTTTCTAATCAGTTTTATCGATTTGCATGGATTCTTGGTGGAATTCGTTAACAAAAATTTTATTTTTCGCTGCATGTATGATTTCACAAATTCCAACAGTCTCTGTTACCGTTAGTCAAATATAACAGAAAATATGACGTAGCACAATGACCTACTAATTTTACTTATTTAATAACAAAATTGCTCTTTTTTTCTTCCCCCCCCCCCCCCCCCCCCCTACCACCACCAAATCTCTCTTGCTTCTCTTTCTCTCTTTCTCCCATCTCATCCACACAAGAGAAATTAACTAAAAAGAAAAAGAAAATCTACATATTTCAACATCAATGTAGCAAAAA